>CM039309.1:158081452-158272792 GCA_022316695.1 Camellia oleifera
ATGTGCGGTAGAGGAAAGTTGTCCTTTGGACTAGCTTTGTTCAAATCTCTGAAATCCACACACACTCGAATTCTGCCATTTTTCTTTGGCACCGGAACAATATTGGTCAACCAAGTAGGATACTCAGATACTAGCAAGAACCCTGTATCTATCTACTTGGTGACCACTTCCTTGATTTTCAGAGCCCAATCCGGGCATATTCTCCGAAGCTTCTACTTGACGGGTCAGGCCTCAGGGTCAAGAGGGATCCGATGCTGTACAATCTCAGGATTGATTCTAGGCATGTCTTCGTAGGACCACACGAAAACATCTTTGAAATCTTTTAATAAAGCGACTAAGCACTCGTGTTCCTCCGAAGACAACGTGGACCCGATCTGGACTAGACGCGAATCCTTCTCAGTACCAACATTAATTGAAATGATTTTATCAACCAAGGGTTTTACAAACCTCTCCTCCTCTCGATCAATCAAATATTTCAAAATCGAAGGAATTTCTTCCTCGTCGTTTTTATCAAAGTTTTGAAAGTCCTGATTAATGCAATAAACAAGTGGCACAGAAAAGTACTCAGAAACAGTAGTGGTACCATTCTCATTCACAATTTCTAGTTCGTCCAATTCCTCGGTTACAATCGACTCAAAAGAAAAGGAAAAAGATAACCTAGAAAAAACAACGGCATCCAGGTTATCAACCCCAGGAATACCGGACTCTGACTTAGAAGAACTAGAATTTGATTCCGACTTCACAGACTTTGTGGAATCAGATTCCGATTCACTACCTGATTCAAAACTGCTGGACAAAAAGCCCTCCTCGAACTGCCAAACGAGGGAGGGTACGATAGATGCATCCATAATGCTGGAAGAAGGGCACACAACCGATTGATCTCTAATCATGGAAACAGAGAAGTCATCCCCCAAGCTCTCTACTGTGATCTGAGGATCCGAGAGGAGACAAGCCAACGCTGCTCCTAGCTCAAGGTCTATACCAATGGACTCATCCTCTATACACTGTTCAGCCTCAGCTGGTAGGTCAGTCTGCTCTTCTCCAACTTCATCCCCTTGAAACTGTAGGTCAAAAAAGATCTCAAAGCCAGGCAAACGCCGCTTCTCAGAATTCAACCATGGCTTAGGAAAGCCACAAAATGGGAAATCTTCGCCCTCTTGAACAAAGCGGTCATTCAGGGTTCTTTGAATAAGTCTATGCACCAACGCATAGTGCTTCCCAACTTGTTTAGCCTTGGCTCTTCATGCCATTTCCTTTCTCTTTCTTACCCAATCCTCTTTGGTAGTAGGCGTGTAACCTAGACCAAAGGTATAAGGGTTGTGTGGCACTTCAGCCAATGCAGCGACGCCCTTCCAGTCGCTCCTTCCTAATCCCATTCCGGGTATATGTTGAAGCTTATTTATGAGGCAGACGGATTGAGCACTGACATATAACCCCTCACCAATAGCCAGAATATCTTGCACTACCTGGGCCTCAGCTAAAGTGAACCCAGATAGAAAGACATCCTCCTCGCCGTGTACAATTTCCAAGACCGGTGTAGTAACCTCCGGCAGCAGATGTATGGAAGAGTTCTCAAAAACAATAGCTACCCCCTTCCGATGGGGGTACTTTAGCATCTGATGTAGAGTGGAAGAGAGCTTTTTACTTGGTGCAGCCACGGCCGTCCAAGGAGTAAATTAAAGGTGGCTGGAATATCCAGGACATGGAATTCAATGTCCTGTTGTGCCGGGCCAACTTGAGTTCTGATCCGCACTGTCTCCATCACTTTCCGACTTGTATTGTCATATGCCTGAATCACCTGGGCCGTTGGTACGAAGTCTGCAGGTTTCAAACCGATAGCATAGGCCATACGCGACGGACACACATTAATTACAGACCTGGTATCAACCAGGACAACTGGTATCCACTTCTCTTTCATTTCTCAGAGATGTATAGTGGCTTGTTGTGCTTAGAGCCTTCAGACGGCAATTCTTTATCTGTGAAAGTCAAAGTCGGTGAGGCCCCACTTGGGAAAACCAGTCCCACTAACTGCTCAAGGGTTGTGTCAATAGAGAGCTTAGCCTTATCCATTGCTGATAGGACGACTTGTCTATGCACCCGTGAAGCCATAAGTAATCCCCAAATGGAGATGTCTGCTTGAATCTTTTTCAGCTGCTTCAGTACAGCTTCCTTTTCCAACAGTTTATCTTTCTGTTTCTCTGCTTCCTTATCTTTCCCTGATGCTTCTGGTTGATCCAGGTGCGGGGATTTAAAGTACCGCCCACTCTGAGTCATGTGATCAACTTCCTCAGCATACCATATATCATCTAGCAGATTCTGTCCCCAATCCCCATCCGTGTGGGCGAGATGCAAATCCCCATCTTCCCACCACATTCCTTTGGCAACCGAAAGGCAACTGTCCGGTTCTGTTGTAAGCACTCATGTTTCCGCAACACAGTCAATCCCCGCAAGACCTTTGGCTTTTCTAACCTTCTGGTCAGTCTATGTTCTTTCATGCTCGAACCGCTTCAGCGCAACCTCCTGTTCTGTATCAGCTGTACACAAGCTACCCAATTCTTGAGCAAAATTTTTAGTACCGGTGCTCTCTAGCAACTTCCCCTTGTTGTCAACCGTTTCGGCCATTGCAGCAATCCTGTTTCCTATTGTTCCTGCTTCGATTGACACCCCTCATCAACATCCGACTCATTACTTAGCCACCCTGTATTATCCGTTGATTCGTTCATATCAAACCAGCCAATCTGTACATTCCCCAGATCCTGTTCGTCGAAGAACTGCAGATTACTGATGTCCTCAAGCTCAGCTAATTCATCCAGTCTCTGGCTTGGCCCGTCCTCCCGGACTATATTAACCTCCATCCCCATCGGTAATTCCACCCATGGCTTGGCCTAATCAGCTGGCACAATGTAACAGCAAGGGTTGTACTCTTCTTCAGTTAAGCTCATAGAGGCCTCAGGCATACCTTCTTCCATCATAGCCACCACCACAGGTTCGGGTTAGGATATGGACGTACTCATCATGCACAAGTCTGTGCTTTTTGGGATGAACATCGCTGGCTTAGGCAGGTGGGAGGGGGTGATGTATATGCTGGGGTCGTATAGGACGGTCATTGTTTGGATAAGGTTTACTTGCCTGGATGGAGAAGGGGGTTGGTTATGTGGTGGGAGAGGATTTGTAGTGACGTTAGGCTTCTCAGGAAGCGCTATCACTTTGTTGTCAATGAGATCCTGAATCTCATGACGGAGTCTAAAGCATAGGTCGGTATCATGACCATGATGTTGGTGGAAGGCGCAATACTTGGCCGGGTTGTGTGTAGGAATGAGGGGATTAGGCAATGGGTGCGGCTCCAGGGACTTCAGATGCCTTTTTCTGATCAGGAACCCCAAGGATTTAGATAGAGACATGTAGAGTGGGGTGAAAACCCTCTGGCCTCGGGGTGGGTACTTTGCAGGTTGTGAGGTGGTTCCGGATGCACCAGTAAAAGGGGTGGCTATTTTTGGTGTGGTGGTGACCATACCAACATCAGAGATCCTTGCAGCTGCGTTACTACTCGTAGTCGCATTTAAACTGTGTGTAAAAACCCTCTTGGGCTGCTCCTTTTCATGGTCAATCAGACCCTATTTCATCGCATCCTCTATCTGCACCCCTATCTCATGAAGGTCAGCAAACATAGGTAGGGGTAAGACAATCATCTTTTGCAACAGCTTCGGTTGCAGATACGAACGACCATTCTTATCTAGTCCTTCTCAGCTGGCCTAGTGGTCATCATGGAGGCCTTGGCCCTTCACTGAGTAATGAAGTTGGAGAAGCCCTCCTTTGGCTCTTGTCGAGTAGCCTCGAGATCATGAGTTGTGACCTCGATTTGAGTGTTGTAGGAATATTGGGCGACAAAGGCCTCAGCCATCTCTTCCCAGCATCTCTTCACAGACTCCTCCAGTTTAACATACCAAATAGCCACAATACCCGATAGGGTTCGGCCAAAGAGAGATAGCTTCTGCAATCTAGTCAGGCCCATCGGCCACAGAATATCTGAAAATAGCCGCAAGTGGACTATGGGACCACCCAAACCGTCGAAGCGGTCTATGTATGGCATTTTAAATCTATCCGGCAATGTCACCGCCGAATCTATGTAGCTGTCCTCTATGTCCAAGATTGAGTTGACACCCTGAGCTCTCTTAAAAAGCTTCTCAAGCTTGCTCACCTTCGGAGCGGTAGGGTCGACCTCGAACTCAAAACGGGCCTCCGTTGGGTAGGCCGGTGCTTTGGAAGTCTGGGGTGGAATTGGATCCAGTGGGATGTTCGCATTTTCCTGGACATTGGCTGTAGGAGTAGGAACTCTGGGTACTGGAATATCATGCAGAAGTTGTTGCTTGCTACGGTTGTTGTTGCTGTTGTGGTTGAAGCCTAGTAATCAGTTCAGCCTGTTGGGCTGCAACCTCTGTGTAGCGAGCGGTAACTTTCACTTAGCGAGCAGCGTCCCACTGCATGGCCTCGATGATCTGTTGAAGTTGGCGCATCATATCCTCCATACTATCTACAGGGTACTGATCTATCAGAACCGGTGTATACACTCTTTTTGAGATGGAAGCAGAAAACTGAGCCCAACTGCGCACAGGTGACGTAGATAGTGACCGCTGAATTGGCGACTGTTGAACCGGTGATCTATGCCTGACTGTCCTCCATCTCGTAACCGGAGGTAGCGAAGAAAACACTAGTTGTCCTCCAATAAGATCCTCATATAGGTAAATCCTCCTAACTCTGGTCCAGAGTGCTAGGGGGAAAATTGCCTCGTCGGAAGCAATTGTGAAATACTACCTTGCAAAAAGAAAATAAAGCAAAAAAAGAAACAACAATTAGCAAACGTACAGCATCTCGGCTTAGACAAGGATAACACACAGTTGAAATCATAAGCTGGATAATCTGTACTCAAACACTGATTTCTGCCCCAAATTTCTGCCTCAAAATCGATACCCTCAAACTGATACCCAGACTTGCAATTGATACATGTATTCCTATAGAGTCACACTCTAAAAGCACATATCAAGCAAGTGAGAACCAAAACACCCCTATGCTGGGATAAGGTTTCCCTATCTTAGTTTCGTCAGGACCTAGGGGTTTACTACGCACACATGCAGTTTCAAACAATCCTGCATTCAGGTGAGAAACCTGTCCTAGTTTGGAACAATCTCTGAGCCTTCCGATATGCAACTAGGTCAATTGGTCAAAAAGGGTGCCTCAGCAACACCACCTAATATACCTCTCGCTCCTAACACCGAGAAGTGAAAGGAGGATCAAACGGTACGGCAGTAGTCCAGATCTAAGGTTTGTGTTCCCATCGTGGTAGAGCTTGCAACCAGTTAGCCTTATGGCAAGCTTTTCCAATCGAGCCTCCGGCAAACTGCTCAGGAATAGCAGATGGCAAACACTATGACTTAGGCGCACTAATGCAAATGCAAAGAAACACATAAGTGTAAATAAAACAACATATCATGAGTTCGAGTCAAGTTCTCTAAATCCTCAGCGGAGTCGCCAGAAACTGTAGCTCGACTTTCTTCACGCCCTCTTTCGGAGAGCTCGAATTGGTCCTACAGTTCGGACTCCTGTCACGGTTCTGAATCTAATCTCACAAGTGCAATGTGAAACTGATAAACACCAAAGAGTCCAATCCGGCAAACCATTTTGGAAAATCAATTTTAAATCAAATAATGCCAAAACTGAACTACTTTGCCAGATTACAGAGTCGCCACCTAAATATTTTATTTTGGAGAAATTTAGAAAATCCTGACTCATGCCAAAGGCCACGTGTCCGTCATCACCAAAGTTGCCTCGGCTTGGGAACTTGGGTACGAGAGGGGGAAGGTCATGAAATGAGCACCCCCACTCGCCCGATCAAAGGATCGACCTCTACTAAGCATGATATGTTGTTTGATAAACACGTGTTCTTATTCTGATTATTAGCTAACTTTACTATGTGACGCACACACAATCAAATATAAACTAAGTTACGAGACTTGGAACAAATCAACTCATGTTTGTTTTTTAAAATGGTTTGATTTTGCCACTCTCAAGTGAGCTAAAACGCGGATTTGCCACCCTCAAGTGGGCTTAAAACATGATTTGCCACTTCACAAAGTGGGCTTAAAACTCATAATCATCGAATTGTTCCAATTCAAGAAACAAAGTCTTCATCCACAGGCATTCATGCAGTTAATCATTTAAGCAAATAGCCTCATGGCAAGCATACGAAACATGGCAACACTCACACTCATGCTAGCATGCTAAAGCGTAAAACTTATCGAGTACTCCAAGCCAAAACAAAAGCTAGTTAGAAATATGCATGACCCTGACTATGCTAAGATACCTAATGCAACACATGCAATAATGCAATTAATAGGCTTGGCTACTAATCATGGTATATGATACAATTTGAACAACATGTGATAAACACGTATTCAAAGAAGTGTATTGAAATAAAATGCAATTTGAAGGATACGCCGAGCCTTGGTGCATGCAAGACAAATGAATTATGCAAACATGAAAACATAAGGTATGTTAATCGAAACATGATCCATAATCTAACCATCGAAAGCGGATAAATAAAAGAGAGAAAGACGTGGGGTTGGAAGACGTGTACATACGCACGCACACTTATTACAACATTGTGCCCTCGCGAATGAGGGTCTGAATGAATAAGCTAAGCTAATTACACTAATCTAATTAAACTAATTAGACTAATTATTACAAAACAAAATAAAGAAATAGCTAAGCTAAGCTATTTAATAATTACAACACTTAGCTAATTAGCAACTAGTTAATTAAATTACAAATTCATTCTAACTAAACATGCAAAGCACTAAACTACACTGCCTCAGCTTTGCTTCGAGAAGTTGAATATGCATGCACTCGATTTTTGCCCCGAAAAGCCTTTCGTTTTGCTCTTGAGAGGCTCTATTTGCAGGGTTGACCATACTCCAGAACTTTCTACTCCACCTTACCAAATCAATGTTGAGGACTACACCAGTAGCCTGCTGGCCATGAATGCTTGTTACCAGCCCCCTGCCGGCCAAAAATGTGCCATGTCGACCAAGGATGAAGCACTGCCGGCCACTGGCGTGCTGAATCACCACACTACAACAGAGCACAAACAGAGGAAAATTGAGGGTTTTCCAAGGATATGTTTATACTGTGCCCCTCCTTATCATATCAAAACATCAAAGGAGTGGCACTCTTGGATCCAAAACCACCAATCAAGCATTTTCAATGCATGATGGCCAAAGATCCAAGTTGTACACTTTCAATAAATGCACAAAAACAAGACTTTAGACCATTACCTTATCATGAATGATCAAAAGCAATGGAGACAAAGGAGATTGGCTCATTCCATCACTTTGAGTATGAAATGCTCCAATCTACCTTGTCTTTAATATAACGTCCGATTGAACACATGCGATGCAAACACAACATGCTTATCTTGTTCATGTTTTACTTTGTCTTGTTTTATTTACTCATTTTTTATTACCAAATCATTCTTTAACCGATTAAGTCCAAGGTGATTGTTCTCTAATGAGAGAGGAGTCAACCAAAGGATGATTTAAGACATGAGAGAGATCATGCCTTTGGTTAGTAGAAACCCTCAAAAGAGGATTAAAACCATTGAGCACAAGCTCTATCTCAGGCTTAAACACAACCTTAAGGTTAACCAAACCTCAAAACAAATGGAAAAGTGAAGAAGTGATGGAGGTTGTAGATATTTTAGTGCTGAAATGGCATGAAAGATGATACTACAACATGCAAGCAACTCATGCACAACATCTTTAAAAGCCAAAAACACTAAACTACTGAAGAGCACTACACTATAGCCATGCAATATAAAGATCAACTGACCATACCAACTCAAAACAGAGTTAAAATATGCCAAAACAGTGGCTAAAACTTGCTAAGATTAAGGCACAAAAGGCTAGAAAAACATGCTCACATGTTATGCTACAAACAAGACTCAAGAGCAACTTTAAAAAGCAATGAAAGAGTGAAGCAAATGAGCATGTGACAGAACTATGAACACTGAAATTACATGTAAAAAAAGGCACTTCAACATGCAAACATCTTAAGCAAATCAAGTTTAGAGGCCTAAACTGCCAAGCTAGTGAAGCCATTTGCACTACAACCATGCAAGACAATGCTCATATGACCAAGACAGCCCAAAATAAAGTTAAATCATGCCAAATCAGTAGCTAAAACATGCTGAGATCAAGTCACAAAAAGGTAGAAAAACATGCTCACATGTTAGGCTATCTACACTTGCAAACAAGACACAAGAAGGGGAGGCCACCCCCTCCTATCAAGTCACAAGGTTTTTACGACTGAAAATCCCCTAGAATTCAGTGGATAAAAGAGCCAAAAAAGTTGTTTTAAAAGCTTTGAAAGATGGCATAACTCTTTAATAAACAAGCTACAAAAAGGGTAGACTACTCCTAACTCAAATCAAACCTCAAACCACCATTTTAAACCATAAAAATAGAGATTTTAGAGGTTAAAATCAGCCTCAAAATAGCATGCAAAGGTGGCCAAACAAGTATTTAAATTAGACTTAAAATACAAGTATTCTACCTCTTTGAAGACAAGATGCTATTTAGGCAACAAAGGCAAATCAAACCAAGCTAATATCCTCTTCTACAGCTCAAATAGGACCTCAAGCAACCTCAACACAATGGTGATCAAGGTTGATCAAGAGCTCACAAGCAAAAGTGTAGAGAATTTAGGCTTTAAGGCAAAATATTTAGAGAGAGACGATTCTAGAGAGAGAAAGAGAGAGAGAGAGAGAAATTTTTATCTTCAAAATTTCCAACCTTGAGCATGCAAGAGGAAGGCTTCTATATATAGAAAATACAAAATCCTCTCAAAGAGATCCAGCCATATACGTGCAAGCAGATGGCTCAACCTGTGCAAACAATTGGCACAAAATATCAGAAAATATCTACTGATACACTAGTGGTCGGCCAGCCATCAGTGATGGTCGGCAGGGCACACTAATGGCCGGCAGGCCAAAATCCATGGCCGGCAGTGCATCAAGAATAACATGCTGGAAGGACCAAAACATGGTCAAAAAATGAGATAGAATTGATGCAGGGTTTGGAAAGCTCAAACCTGTGGCGTTCTGCCATGGAGTTCGAGCGCTTGACGAGCAACCAAACTTGTCATTGGATGTACCTGCAAGAATATCCAAGTCTTGAGGACGGTCAAAAATGGGGTGTCTACAGCGACTAAATGTTTTGTGTGGTCCTATGAAGACATGCATAGAATCACTCTCGGGATTGTGTAGCATAGGATTGCTCTCAGCCTCAAGACTCGACCCCTTTGCTTTCAAACCTTGAACTTTGATTCAGAATGTTCAATGATTAATCACAACATAAGGCTTGTATGGCCGGATCGGAAGCAGCTCTTGAACTAGGGGCAAGAAGGTCAGATGTCATTAAAGGAAGCTTACAAAGCTGCAAGAGAAGCATCCCTGGAACTAGGGGCAAAAATGTCGGATGTGCTCGAAGAGTTAAAGATGAGTCATTTCTCAAGCTAATGAAGATCGGCAAGAAAGCCAAATTCCAGCAGCTGGAACAAGAAAATTTATTGTTGAAGGACAATAGAGTTCCTATCCACAACACTAGCGGCAAATTCAGACCGGATTGGATGGACTCCTACTTCATCAGCGAACAGCAGTCATTCTCCTGGATTCAAATGGCTTCGAGATCTCAAAACCAATCAACATGGACAAGTTTAACTTTTTACCCTTGAGAGGCTCATTGGGCCGAAAACCCGGAAGAGCGACCCAGGCAAAAGTTAGAGCAGAGAAAAGAAAAAGACCAAAAAATGCAAAAATGGAAACAAAGCAAAAAAGAAAAGAAAAGAACAAAAATGAAGAAAAGAAAAAATGAAAAAATGAAAAGAAAAGAAGAAAAAAGAAATGAAATGAAAAGAAAATAAAAACAGAGCTCGCAATGTTGAAAACTCGAAAGGGCAGCTTTGGCAAAAGTTAGAGCGTAAAAGGAGAGTGTTAATACCCAAGTGCACCTTACCTCAGAACTACGTCAGGCCTAATTCCTATATTTGGGATACGTAGGCACCTTCATCCTGAAGTTCGACCCCAATCATTTTCAGCGTGCTCGGCTCATCCATGTTGGAAGGCTTATCCTTGTTCAAACTCGGCTATCTTCTCCATGTGAAAATTGGCTCGTCTTCGTTCAAATTCAGTTCTTCTATTTCGTTACAAGATTCAGCTACAAGACAAATCAAATTCAGATATGAGATTGTGCATCTCGAGAGTAGATTCTACATTGGTTGATGCAATGTCCATTTGCAAAATAATTTTTTGAGGATTTTTAATAAGGTTGACTAATTTTCTTAGAAATTATTCCATTTTTTCCCCCAAAATTGGACCATTTCTTGGACTCAAAAAAAGAAAAATTTTCAGTGCTCACAACCTGATTTGCATGATTTCAAATCAAAAAATTGAACAAGCATCTTAATCTAACTCTCATGTTGGTCAAAATTGTTTTAGTAGAAAGCTAAAAACAAAAAATAGTCAAAATGATGAACTAGGGGCACAGTTGAGTCAGGTTTTCTGCCTTTTCTCCATTATCAATGTACTCGCTAGAAAGGGCACAGCTGAAGTTAGAAGCAGGGGGCCCAGCGCTTTCTCATCCTCCAAACAGTGAGGTATCAAGCCAAGTGCGAAGCACAGATTAAAAATGGAGCTGGGTATTCGCCCCCCTCATCTAGACGGGTTTGATCACACCCAAATTGGCGTCTGACCCGGAATGGGGACGTAGAAAATGCAATGTATGAGACCAATCAATTGTATACCTGGCTAGTGGGATATGCTGTAAGTCATCTCGGTCAAGCTAAGCCAAGGGCATCATTAACTGATGTAGGTTGCAGATCTGCTGCACATCCAATCGCATCATAACCCCTCTGTGGGAAAGCTCACTAGTTGCGAGCGAAAGAAGAAGAATCTAGTAGAATGCTAGGGGCAAGATCCCACAACTTGTTATTTATCCATCAACTACCTCGGAGAGCGATAAAAAAAAATAAGAGAGATTAAAGAATAGAGAGATATGCGCTGAGAGAAAAAGTGAGGAAATGGCTTTTCAAAGAAAAAGAGATTAAGTGCCAAGTGATGTGAGAATCACAAATAAGAAAGGGTGGGAAACAATACCTGGAGAAACAGGCTCCCCGTGAATGTCCGAGTATTGTGTTTGTTGTTTTTGTTTGTCTCGAATCTTGTTTTGAGTCATTTAGCATAGTTGTGTTGTTTTTACCTTTGTTTTCCTTTCTTGAGTTGTTTTGACTTTGGTTAGTCGTAGGCTCAATACCCGGTCAAGAACTCATTCTAAATCTCAATTTCAAAAAATAGTTTTGTACTCAGAGTGTTGTGCCATTCCCAACATGGTGTACAAAATAGGATTTTTTCTTTCATAAACTGCAGGGTTCAACCCAAATCGAGAGACAGAGAGAAATCGAACCAGGACCTATCCGAAGCTATACGGGTTCTAGACTGCAAAGCAAAAGAAAAGAGGGAAAACTAGAACATCTGAGTGTGTTTCAACTTCAGCAAATTCCTAGTCTGCATTCCAGGTGCACCTTCTCAGGCCTCGCCATTTCTCTGGAGTATAAGTGTACCTCGACCATAAGTTCAAGCCTACTTCCAGTCAGAATGGCAATCCAAGCAGCATCTGTGGTTTTCACATGCAGATGTTACCTCTCACCAATATGAACAGGATGTATCATTTTCTTAGTTAAGCATGTTGCAAAGTCCTTCGAGAGATAAATCAAAGGCACCAAAGTACATATTTGTTTCCCTTCTATTGCATTCTATCATGCATAGAATATGCTTTCATTCATGCATAGAATATGCTTTCGATTTCGCATAGAATATACTTTCATTCATGCACAGAATATGCTTTCAATTTCGCATAGAATATTCTTGTCTCTTAGAACATACCTTCAATTTTGCATAGAATATGCTCCTCTCTCGCATGGAGCATGCATTGTTTTGTAAACCAATCACTTCTGTGCATCTATCGCACAATAATCTCACTCGGTACATTTATCATACAATCATTCACTTTGCATTGTTCACACTATTTTGTGCAATTTACATTCCTGCTTTCTTGTGCATCGCACTATCTTGTCCATTTCATTATATCCTTTCATCTTGCATAGAAAATGCTCGTATCTTTTGCATAGAACATGCTCTCATCTTGCATAAAAAATGCTTGTATCTTTTGCATAGAACATGCATCGAGCTATTTTGCGCACCTTACTTGCACTTGTTTGTGCATTGCATCGCGCTATTTTGCGCACCTTACTTGAACTTTGTTTGTGCATTGCATCACATTGTATTGTGCACCTACATCGCATTATCTTGTGCACCCTACATCGCACTGTTTTGTGCACCTTGTATCGCACTATCTTGTGCATTGCACTGCACTGTTTTGTGCACCCTGTATCGTACTATCTTGTGCATTGCATCGCACTGTTTTGTGCACCCTGCATCGCGTTATCCTACACATTCACCTTGTATCACACTGTCTTGTGCAAACTTGTATTGCACTGTCTTGTGCAACTTGAATTCGCACTATTTTGTGCACCTTGCATTGCACTATCTTGTGCACCTACATCGCGCTATCCTGTGCACCTACATCGCGCTATCCTGTGCATTCATCCATATCGCCCTATCTTGAGCAACTTGAGTTTAAACTATTTTGTGCACCTTGCATCGCACTATTTGTGCATTCATACATCGCATTGTTTTGTGCATTCACCCCTGTATCTCATTATCTTGTGCATCCTTTGTTCGCGCTATCTTGCACATCCCCTGCACCGCACTGTCTTGTGCACACCTGTATTGCACTGTTTTGTGCATTTAACCCATATTGCACTGTTTTGTGCACCTACATCGCATTGTCTTGTGCATTCGTTCTCACTCGCACTGTCTTGTGCACCTGTATAGCACTATTTTGTGCATTCACTCTACATCACACTATCTTGTGCACCTTGTATCTTTGTATCGCACTGTCTTGTGCACTCCCGGGTCTAGGAGACCTTAAATTCTTTAAAGGTGTAATTCTTTTGGTGTTTATCATGCCCGAACGACTTCCGGTGGTCTGGTATAGCCACTTGCCTATGTTTGCGGTAAGTTTCTAGGAGATCAACTAAGACGGTAGAAACTAGAGTTCAAATGGCTGATGCCTAGAATGCAAATTTTCGGAATTTCTAAGACTAAGGTCTGGTTTAAATATCCAGGGGTGTATCCTCAGCTTGAAATCTGTATAGCAGCCCCATAGGTTGAAGTAGCGTGTATGCGCCTCAATTCTGGATACTGACCCAACCTAGTCTGTCACCTTGTTGAAGAATAGGGAAAGTTGCAAACATAGCCAGGGGAAAAAGTAGTACCTGTAGATAAACCGAGAAGAAGAGGAAGACCCACATCAGTATAAGGTGAGTCATCACCAATTGCCCTTGTAAGGTAAAGCATCACTTCCTAGTTGTTACATTATATTAGTATCATCTACAGTGTTGCGTATAACATCTATCGCATTGTATATAGCATCTATCGCATGTATTTACTGCATTATCTGTTTTATCGCTTGTATCCCTTTCTATGTTAAGCTTAGTTTGGCATGACCTCATACATTTCCTTCGTTGAAACATAGCTCTGCATGTGTACATGCTTATTCTACAAGAATTGTGGTCTGAGGGTTTCAGCACCTTTTCTGTGTTAGACGTGGTCTGTTTTGTGTCCATACTTTTTCTAAGTAAAATGTGGTTCGGCCTGCGCCTTATTCACTGCATCCATTGCATTCATTGCATTGTACTTTATTTTGTTACATTCAGCATTTAGGATCATCATCTTTCTTGAGCAGATTATTCCTCACTTATATCATACCACCCAATTACTTGTACTCTTTCTCTTTCTACGAAACACATAGTTTTGCATGTGCTTGCTCCCCTTTCACGTTGAAACATAGTTCTATTATGTGTAAGCATCCACACTGTGCTGAGGCCAGCACTGAGGATGTAGGCACTTAGCCTGTGTTCGGCGTCATTTGGCTGTGCCCACTTCTTTTCTGTGGTAAACGTAATTTGATTTGCATCTCCCTTCCTTTACGATATTTGTGTGTTTTGCACTGCTTGTGGTTTGATTAGTTCATTACATTGTATATCATTTACATTGTTTTGTTATATTGTGTATCATTTGCATCCTTCCCATGAACTACGTTGGTTTGATTCCTTGCAATGGGATACGTAGGCAACCTTCGGGTTCAACCAATTGCATCTGCATTTTGTTTATTTGCCCAAGTCTTACGGCCTTGTCAAAATGGGTAATCTCTGGGCATTGACATTCACTCACGTCATTTCATGACTTTCGAGGTCTGTCAAAGAGGGGTAACTGTAGACACCCCATTTTTGACCGCCCTTAAGACTTGGGCGCTTGATTCCAAACACTCGATGATGAAAGTTACACGGTCCAATCTTTTGAATTCTCAGCAAAGAGATTTGGATTCAAGCTCTAATCCCAAACCTTGCACCCCATTTTGGCCAAAATTATTTTAGACCTTAAAACCCTCTCTTTCAAAATATTTTTGAAAATGTTTCTACGATGTTCTGAGGCTTGTATTTTGTTAAAAATTGCACTTTTCAGTAAACCGAGCCAGGACAAAGTGGAAATAAATGAAAGAGAGGTGAACTCTTTGAAAAAATCTTTAAAACATCTCATTTAGAGGTTTGGAGTTGAAGAAAATTGGAGAAGAAGGAAGAAAACTAGTTGGGGAAGAAGTTAGGCATCCATCCGTTTAAGTCAAAGCTAAGCAACCTTCACTAAAATAGGCATATCTCTTAGCACACTTATAATTTTGATGTGAGGCCACTTCTCTTGAAAAGTAGACTTCCAGGGCTACAATTTAGGCTCAAGAATGACCTGCAAAGGAGTCCGGATGAAGGAGACATGTCCTTTGGAAGTTAGGCCGGAATGCAGATTTTGAGGGCCGGCCGGGTTTATGTATAACCGGCCGTGCTTCACCGATGCCCGGCTGGGCCTCGGTGAAAACTTTTCCCGAGCTCCTTTTTTAGGCCCGGCCGCATGTTTTGAAAGCCAGCCGGGTCTTGGTGGTGCCAGACAAACAACTGGCGGGAATTGAACAAATATCTTTGTTTGAAGATATTTATGTTTTTTTTGGCTCAAATTCTATAAGTAGAGCTTCTACATTCAGAATTCAAGGTGAGCAAATTTTTCAAAAGGCTTTGAGAGCTAGGAAAGACCTCCTCTCTCCTCCTTGCCTCTTTTGATATTCAAACCTTCTTTAACAATACATACACCATTGGAGCTTGTTTTTGGAGCTTTTTACTGAGATTTACCTAAGTTTCATAGACTAGAGGGTGTTGGAATCAAGTTTGTTAACTAAGAGCCTATCTCTCTTTACAAGAGGTATAACTTTGCATCTTTTTCCTTACTTCTCTCTCACTCTTTTCCTCTCTTTTCCTTGATTTATACATTGTTCTTGGACTATTTTGTATCCATTCAAAGTGTTTAAAGTTGGGTTTAATAAGCTACCAAAAGAGTGGAGAGGGTTTATACTCTTTCTGGCTCTTTACCTATAGCTCAAGCCTTTCTTTTACACCCTTTTCTTTTGATCCTTACATTGATTTTCAGAGGTAAAAGGAGGCCAAAAAACATGTTTTGAGGTTTCAAAAATGGAGGGGTTAGCCACCTCTCCTTTGTCATGTTTACTAGTTTTGTACCTCTTTGCTTTTGGCATTTTTTGTGCTATTTTAATATGATTTTAGCCACTATTTTGGGGCTGTTTTTGGACTGTTTTTGGACTATTTTCAGATGTTAAAACATGGTTTAAAAGTCCCAAAAGTGGAGGGGTTAGCCACCTCTCCTTACCTTTGTTCACTAGCTTTGATTCTCTTCTCCATTGTCAAGCTTTTAATGCGTTCTTAGCCACTATTTTACCCTTTTAGGGGCTGTTTTGGTGATTCCATGGCCCTTAAAATTATTTCATGCCTTGGTTAGTTCATGTGTTGTCCCACAAGTTGACCTATATAACTTGTTGTAATGCTTTCTTTGCTTTGTTTTCATGTTAAGTGTCTCACTCTAACCAATTAACCAACCATCTATCACTTGTATTTGAGAATGATTTCAACCGATCGAGGTTGCTCAAAACATGTAAGAATGGCCTACACTTAATGGCTTAATTTCTTAGGAGATTCATTGTCAACGGTGTAGCCTTTCTCTCATGTTTTAGAGAAACCTCTCGTTTGACATTATTTCTTGATTAGAGGACTTAACATCACACTTAGACAAATGGACTAATGAATGGTAAGGTTTAATAAAATTGGCTTAAAATTTGGTTCAACACACTTAAAGAAAATGGCTTGAATAGCTTGAACTTGGCCAGACGTTATGCCAAGCTTCTTGTGTCAAGTGCCATCATGCGTCAATCCATGGTGTTTTGATGTTCTTGAAGCATTGCAACCTTCCTTTTTTGAGTTCATACTATGACAAAAAAGAGAAGGGTGGTCATTTGCATTGCATTTATTGATTTTGTCCAAGATCATGTCCTAAAACATCAAGCAATCAATTGCTTATTCATGTCTTTAGAAATGATTCCACCCTTCTCTTGAGGCCTTCCTATGACAGAGAAGGAAGGAAGGGCGGAGCTTGAAAAATGCTCTATCTGCCCTGTGTCACCTTAGAGCACAGAACAGAAATTTACACAAGATCAATGCACGGCCGACCCTCTGTAGCCCCGGCCAGGCTTCAGTGATGCACGGCCAGTCCTTGGTGTTTGGTCAGCAATGCAATTTTGCAGAAACAGAGGCAGTGGCTGAAGGTGGAACAGAGGCAATCTGGGCAGACAAAGTGGTTTTCAGGCGACGCGCATGCTACTTCCATCCATCTCCTTTGGTGCTTGTATCGAATGCATTTAAATTGTTTAATTAGTATAATGAATTGTGTTGTAATATTTAATTAGTCTAATTAGTTGTAGCTAATTAGTTGATATTGTAATATTTAATTAGCTTAGCTTAGTTAAATTCTTAATTATTTAGCTTAGATAATTAGTTAATTATTTATTTCAAGTGTTGTAATAATTAGCTTAATTAGCTTAGCGTGCTAGTTAGTTAGCTTATTTATTCGGACCCTCCTTCGTGAGGGCATAATGTTGTAATAAGTGTGCGTGCGTGTGTGTATGTTTTCCAACCCCACGTCTTTCTCCCTTTTACTTAATCGTTTTCGATGGTTAAATTAGGGACATATTTTTATTAGCATACCTTGTGTTTGCATGTTTGCATTCATTCATTTGTCTTGCATGCACCGAGGCTTGACGCATCATTCAAACTGCATTGTTATTTCAATACTTCTTTGAATACATGTTAATCGCATGTTGTTCAAATCGATTCGTATGCCATATTAGTAGCCGAGCCTATTAATTGCATTCTTTGCATGTGTTGCATTAGACATCTTACATAGTTAGGATTATGCATCTTTCTAACTAGTTTTTATTTTGGCTTGGAGTACTCAGTGAGTTTTATGCTTTAGCATACTTAAATGAGTGTGACTGCCATATTGCCATGTTTCGCATGCTTGTCATGAGGCTATGTGTTTAAATGCTAAACTTCTTGAATGCTTGTGGATGAAGGCTTATTGTTTGAATTGGGACAATTCAACGAATGTGCGTTTTAAGTCCACTTTGTTATGGAAAATTACGTTTTAAGCCCACTATGTTTGGTGGCAAATTCGCATCTTTAAGCCCACTTGAGGGTGGAAAATTCAAACCATTTTCGCAAACAAATATGAGTTGAATTGTTCCAATTCTTGCGATGTAGTCTATACTTGCTTGTGTGCGTCACATAGTAAACTTAGATTAAAAATTGATATAAGAGTACATAATGTTTATAAAACATCATATCATGATTAGTAGAGGCCGATCTTTGATCGGGCGAGCGGGGGTGCTCATTTCAAGACTTTTCTCTCTCGTACCCAAGTTCCTGAGCCGAGGCAACTTTGGTGATGACGGATACATGGCCTTTGGCACGAGTCAGGGTTTCCTAAATTTCCCCAAAACAAAATATTTAGGTGGCGACTCCGTATTTGGAAAAATAGTCTAATTTTGACATTATTTGATTAAAAATCGATTTTCCAAGAAAGCTTTGCCGGATTTGGACTCTTTGGTGATTATCAGTTTCACATTACACTTGTGAGACTAGGTTCAGAATCGCGGGAGTTCGAACTGTAAGGCCTTCTTTTCAAACCCTTTTCGAAAGGCGGGGTGCGGAAAAAGGCGAGTCCACAGCAGCCATAACCCCTTTATCGTTCTCAACATATTTTAACATTCCTTTTTGAATCACGTCCTACATACAATTGCAAAAAGTTATACAATTATTAGTTGAATGTCTAAACGAATTATGCCATTTATAGTATTCTTTGCCAAATCTTTTTTCTTTTTTTTTTCTTTTGGGAAGTTATGGCATGGGGACAATGCCAAAAACTTCCTAGCCAACAACTCATTGAACAAAGCGTCTGCCTTTGATAAATCAAAGGAGTACTGTCAATGGATTATTGGCACATTTTTCCTAGCTGTTGAATAGAAGGCATGTTTATTGGTTTCTTTGCCTTTTTTAAGGCTTCACAAGTCATTGGTGTTTTGCCAATTATTTGAGCAATATCTATGTCTATTTCTGTTTCTAGTTCTATGTCCTGGTAATATGTTCCTAAGGCAGCAACCCTTCTTTGCTACTCTCCCCTAAGGATGGACTCATAACTGTTGCCCTATATGAAAGTTCAAACAAATCTCTAAATTCCATTCTTTCAAATTTCTTCTTTAATTTGAAATCAAGGCCATTCTAGGCCAATCTTATCACCTCTATCTCAGGCATATAAACATGATACCTATTTCTAGCCTTTTTGAACTTGTCGATGTACTGTTCTACAAATTCTTCCTATTTTTGTCTAAACTTAGCTAAATCCACAATACAAATGTCTGGCTCAGTCTTGTAAAATTGTGCATGGAACTTGTTTTCTATGTCCTGCCATATGGGTACTGAATTTTCTGGCAGGTTAGTGAACCATGTGAAGGGTACTTTTGATAATAAATATGGAAAAAGCCTAAGTTTTAGGTTATCTGAGTTAGCCTCTCTACATTGCATGGTAAACCTTCCTACGTGCTGTGACACTTCGTTTTTGGGTTCGCTCGAGCGTCAAAAGATGCGCTTGAGTGAAAAATCTTAACTCTTTGTATCTTTCAAGTTTGCAGGCAGGACGCTCGAGCGCTGGAAGTGGCGCTCGAGCGGAGAATGTTGGCTCCTAGTTGTTTTCCTGTAGCACTGTAAAATTTATGGGACTTGTCATTTTACGCTCGAGGGATTTGTCGCTCGAGCGGGCCTCTTAGTTTGTGTTTTACGCTCGAGCGGATTGCACGAATTCAGCAACCTTAAAAATGTGATTCTAGATCTTTCCTTCCACTTTTGATTTCTATATTCCCTCTCCTCCCCTCTTATCTGAAAACCCTAGTTCTCACTCTAAAAATACCTTTCATTCCACTAAGATTTGGCCTAGATCACCTAGCAAAAAGTGAAGAACACTTGGAGAACTTGCTCTTCCGCTGATATGATTTTGATTTTGTGAAGGATTCTTCAAGGGGCTACATCTTCTTCCCATTTGTAGAGGTAGGGATACTTTTACCCTTGTATTTCTTTGCTTTGAATGGATTTCATGATGTGGAGATTCTTGAGCCCATGTGAGATCATTCCCATGTTTTACATTAGAAACCATTTTATTTGACTCTTGTTGAAATTTCTTATACTCTTTTTTCAAAATATGTATATGAATATAAATGGAGACCCATTTCTATGATAAACAAGACAAACCCCAAAATTAGGTAAAACCCCAAATTTTCAATTGAGTTGAAAATCCCAAGTTGAATGAAATTTCCCTTAACTCATGGAATGTTGAGAACAATAAGGAAGTGAATGATGGGGAAATTGTTATAGTGAATGAATTGATGCTTGAATGTCATTTTCTTTAAAAATGTGATGTTGTATTCCATTCCTTGGCAATGCTGGATATGTGTTGATTGAAATAATATGAGATTGAATTGTTAATTGTGCATGAGTCCGGGGTAAGAGTCACTTTTGAAAGTGTGGTGTTGTGTTGGTACTTGCGTGAGGAGTTTTTAAAAGGTGCCTAATTGCCCTGTCTAGGCTTATCGCTGGATGAATGTGGAAAAAATAGTTTTTGGGTGTTCACACAGTCCCGCCATATAATAGCTAGGGAAAAGTGGAAAAAAAGGATGATTTTCTTTGGGTGGCCATTCCCTGCCGTATAATAGCAGACAAATGTGGGGAGGGGGGGTTTTAAAACGAAAGCAAAGGGTGTTTTGAGTTGGATTCTTACGGGTGGACTCATTATTTGTCTTCCATGGTTGTAATTGTTTAAGTGTGGTGCTTGATGACATGGATTGTTTGGTGCTTAATGATGTAAATTATAATTTATCACTCTTGAGTCATGATATATCTCTATGATTGATTAAGGTCATTTGTGAAGATATATTTCCTTGTTCTGTTTTGTCACAATGACATCATAATCCAATTTTAAAAGATTAAATACTTGGTTAAATGTGTTCCTATTGGGCAAATAGCCCAACCCTATGTTCTTTTTCAGGAGTTGATGAAGTATCACCTTCTTGATGGATGGGATCCAGTTGTAACTCTTTTGAGAAGAAGTTTATTCAAATGTGTTTTGATATTTCGAACTGTGATTTTTGTAACAAGACTACTAAGTTGTTTTGTTGTTATTGTATGCCCTAGAGGCTTATATTTTGTAAGGCCATCTAGTTCATTGAACTGGCACGTGAGTACTGAATCTTGTGAGATTGTATATGATGAATTGTAATCCTTTAACTTTTGGTTCAATGAAAAAAAATGACTTTTGAGTATATTCTTGTGTTTGCTTTGGTCTGTTTTTGTGAGAAATTCCAGGGCGTTACATGTGCTCTACGGTCGATTGCCTCTCTTTCCATAGTGAATATGGAGAATTCAGGCATTTTAAAGTTTCTAGGAAGAGGAGTCTTATCTACCCAATAAGGGTTCAACTTTCTAAACATTGGTCTGTTAGGCCTCCTTAGGCCTGGGCCATATATTTCTTGAATTATCTCCATGATATGATATTTGTTGACCTAGGCTAGTTCAAAGTTTAGCTCCTTATGATAGGCGCCATACCCCATTTCTTCATTCATTTGTGGCTGAAAGTTTGGTGCAACAAACCCCTCATATTACTGGATATGTTGCTGTCGAGATAGGTACAGACCAAAACATTCTTTCTCAAAATATCGAGGGAGTAGTCCAGGTCCTCGTTGTGGCTCATGATTTTTAAAGCCCTGTTCTTGGTATACTTGCTGCATAGGTCTTTGGTTGCCCATTGGCCTTGGGTTATTATAGTTTGGTTATCTAAACCTTAGGTCATAAAGGTTGCATTGCCCTATTCTTGGTCTGTTGATGACAGGTTCCTCATACCCAGGGGCTCAAAACTGCCTCCTAGCATAGGCCTGACCATGTCATTTATTGGCTCTCTCTATTCTAGGAGCCAATTCTGCCCCCTTGCATTGGTCTATTATTCATTTCAAAGGTTGAATTATAATGTGACTTCCCTTTCAAGGCCTCTCTTCGAGCAGTAGGCTGAGAGGAACCAAATTGCCCTCCATAATTGATGCTAACTTTAGTGTCTTTATATGTCTGATTAGGGTTCATTTGAAACTTTTCTTGCTCCTCCTCTTGAAGAGTTGGAAGCCTATAAAAAGTGGCACTACTCTAATGAATTTTACTTGCCTTAGGAGTTTGAAATTACCTTAGTCACATATGTTTCCACTTTGGCTGGTGGTGGAGGATTAGGGGTAGGGCTGAATCCTCCAAGCATCTTAAGCTTGGCCCTCATACTTTCTGTGAGGTGTTCTGGTCTTATTTCGAAGGTGTGGCCAAGCTAGGAAATCATCTCCTCTATCTACTTAACCGCCAGGCTATTATATTGGCCTTCATTGGTTGCGTCCTAACCATTCTTCAATCTTGCCCCGTACCTGGCTGCTGCTGATTGGCTATCTGCAATGACTTCCATGTCTTCCTTGAACTCAAGAAAGCCAATAGGGACACTTGTATCTTTAACAAGCCTCTTACTTGGATCCCCAAGAAGACCTGATTCATCAGCAACTTTCCTGTTGGCGTTAGCAGTCTTAGTTTTTTTAGTCTTCTTCTTCACCATTACTCCAAGTTAGAATGGTCTAACTAGGCGTGCCAATTTGAGTTAGCAAAAATTTAGTTCAAGCCCAATCAATAGTGATTGATCGACATATTTAAATAAATTTCAAATAAACACAAATAAAAATCATACTTTGTGCTTGAGTTCTATGTCATAAACAGATTAAGGACTTCCCTGAAGGTAATTAAGTAAATAAAGATTAGAATAGAAAAGAATATATATTTATTCAATTAAATTGTCACTTGCTATTAATTACAGGAATTCAAACAAGAACAAAGAACTAAAAAATACATCAACCGATGGAAAGTAGAGAAACAGGGAAAAAGTTATTTTTAATCTACTCCTAAAATGGTTAATTTAGAACTATTTCTAAATAATTCTTCACGAGTGTGATTGATGGTTATTGATGATCTTTCTTTAGCATTCCAATTCCCTTTTATACTTGACTCCAGGTCTGACTTTGGTTCTGATCATTCTTTGCCTTTCTTTATGTTTATTTCCACATTTTAAGAATTGTTTTTGATTTTTTCCTTGATTCTCTTTCTTCAACCCAGCCTTATGCCACATTGGCTATTTTAGCCAATCTTGTCACGTCATCTTTACTATGTCATCGTTATGCTCTGTCGACGAAAGATTCCTAAATTTTAGTACCAACACTAACTTTTAAAAAAAATTAATAGATTTAACATAAACTTTTTAAAATTGAATTTATTGCGTTTTTATTTGGTGCATAGCCTTTATTTTAAATACTATTTGATATAAACTAAATAATTATATTTATTTAGATAAGTGTAATTTTACACATATTTTTATAAAAATTTTAAAAATATAGGTTGTGGGCTTTTTGGCTATTTTAGTCATAAAAGACAAAATAGGTTATTTTAATCACAACAAACAAAACATCACATCCAATCTATAATCATTACACTATTCTCTCACAAAAAAAGTCAAAAAAACTAAAAAATCCTTCCAAAACCAAATTTTTTAACCCAAACTAAAATAGCTAAAAAAGTCAAAAAATTAAAAAACCAACCCACTTCCCAAACCAATCCTAAATAACCCTTAGTAGATTATTTTTTGGAATACAAAATAATGATTTCAAAAATGTCAATGAGGCCCTTAGAGCTGTGTGAGGTGCTGCGTGCGCGAAATCATAAGACGAGCACACCCAAGTTTATACTCCCTCCCATTTAGAATACAAAACCCTAATTCCCGCCAAAGCATTTGGCGCCAGATCTCTAACCTATTCCTCTCTCAAGCCCATCTACTAATCTACATCTCACCATCTCTCACTACCCACTCCTCCTTCGCTCGCTTGCTCGTTCGTGGTGGAACAGAGGATTCAATCTGAGGTGAGCCCCATACGAGCTTTTTCGTTACATCTGCACATCACTGATTAATTTTGTTACTTTATTTTCTTTATTTTTCATCCCATTTGAGTGAAGATCTTCTTAATTAGGGTTTTATTTGGAGTTCTTCTATCGATTTCTCAGATCGCTGTTTGGCTTTTCTTTTTGGATATTATATGAGACTAGGGTTTTTCTGCATCAGGGTTTTATTTGGTTTTTTTGTTGAGTTTATTTCCAATTATGAATCAGGTCGTGGACTTGGATATTTTTGGGTGGGTTGGACTTGGATATTTGGTTAGTAATTTCCATCGATTTGAATTAAAGCCTTGTTTTAGAGAATCTCCAAGCCTTTACCCATTTTTTCATCTAATTTGATTTCAAATTTGAGTAAAAAGCTTGATTTGATATGAACTATTCCAATCTTTTCATCAAAGTCTTTTTAAAATTATCCTCTTATCCCAAATTTCCCTAAAAATATCCCCCAATGCTTCATCTTTTTTCATCAAATTCAAATTTGATGAATTCTCAATTTGATGAGAAAAATGACTTTTCCTTGATTTGATGATCATTTGATGAAAGGATTGGAGATGATTTTGGAGTACTTTTTCATCAAAGTTGAATTTGATGAAAGAAAAAGTGAAGGGTGGGAGATGCTTAATGACTAGTTAAGGCCTAGTTATTTTATTTTATTTCATTTTTTTCAGCCGCGAAGCTGCCATGCCCATTGTAATTTTTGCCTTTTGAAGGATTCTTGAACTGGAAGTGAACGTTTATTGCATTTTCCATCCTTATTCTATAGCACTGGAAACTCTTTTTCTTTACTTTTATTTCTCAATCATTCTTGTTTGCTCGTTTGATAAACGAAATTAAAACCCATCAAAAGAGATGCACACACAAAAGAGAACATAAAAAAGGAAATATTCCCAATGCTTTGTATTGTTTAATTAACTTGGTTATAGTTACAGTTTGTTAGAAGGGCTTTTATATGCAATCTGTGACTGAATATCTGTTCTTAGATTCTTTGTAAAAACACATTTCATTCATTCACTTTCATTGTGAGGGTTTTTTTTTTTTTTCGTGTTTGGTTACATATATATATATACTTTTAAAAGTATTCATTGTTTTTGGTGTATTTATAAACTGGATTACAGAAGTATTTTTCATTCTCATCATTCTTGTAATTTGTTACCAACGTGAAATGTTTTAGAGCATCCACTGCAAGGGTAGCCAAAATAGCTATCCAAAATTTCACTTTTCTATTTAAGCGAGCCACTTTTTCAATATTCTTTCATCCATTCTTTATTATAAATACAACTATATTTTCTTCCATTCCGTTCTTTGTTGTAACTAGCAAGTTGCTGTTGCTGCTGCTTTGCTTCCAACAGCTTGGTTTGTTTAGAGTAGTTAGAACTTGGCCGATTTTGAAAAGGGATAAATTAAGGGACACTAGCAAGTTGTTGCTCCACGTGAAAAGATTTTATAATCAGAGCACTTTCTGTCAACTGACTGATAGTAAAATTCAAATATTTAGCAACTAGTAGGTTTACCCTTTCTCTGCTGGCCTTTGAAGGTAATAAAACTCCGTAGAAGTATCACTAGGGGTCATGTCTCTTGTGCAAAGTTGCCAAAGGAATGGTCATAGCAACTTAGCAATGGCAATTCACACACTTTTACGAGTTGCTACAATACTGCAACTTTAGGACAATTGGTTTGGTTGTGCATCTACATAAACATGTTTCCTTTATATGGAAGCTCAATCCAGAGTAAAAATAAACATAAACCAGCCTAAGCGACCTTCAGACTATTTGAATTTTATTAAATTTATAATTCAAGATTTTAGTGCGATTGTGTGAGACAAAATAAGTCATCTTAGGAATGATAAAACCAACCCAATCGAAATTGAAAAAATAACAAACATATGGTGTGCAAAAGGCGATAGGCGCACCAAGGCGTCAATGTCTCCTAGCGCCTAAGCTCAAGGCGCAAGGTGAGGCGCAAGGTGAGGCACAAGCTTCATCAGGGTGAGGCGCACCTTGTATAGAAAAAAAATATATATATAATTTAGGTCTCGTTTGGGAACATGCTTTTTTAGTAATTTTTTTGCTTTTTGGCTAAAACATGAGGTAAAAAAAACTAGTGGCTTGGTTTGGTTTGTTTTTCAGAAACATTTTTGAGAAAAATTCTTTACAAACAAATTTTTAAGAGTAATCAAACTAAACAAATTTTTTCAAAAAAAATCTTAAAATTTTGTTTGGTTACCTACTTTCTAAAATCAGTCTCTCTCTCATACACATTAAATCAATCATTTTTTTTAAAACTCTCTCCCCAAAACAATTTTTCAAAACCATTTCTGAAAAAAGGCAAACTAAACAAGTTTTCGTACTTTTTATCTCAAACACTACTCTACAAACACAAACCAAACACACCCAGTATGTTTGGAATGACTTTTTGATTTTTTACGAAAACATGTGCAAAAAGTAGAAAGAAAAAGGAATTTTTGAATTTTTGGTATAGGTTGTTAGCCTTTTGGTTTTTTTTAATAACTTTTTGCTTTTTGGCTAAAATCACCACTTGCCAAATAAGGCCTTAATATTAGTAAATAATTTAGAGTTCAACATAAATAAAATGAAATGTTAAACATTTAGTGTTTTTTGGATATTAGGAATTAGGGCTAATTTTTTTTCTATCATTGATTTGGGGTTTGAATGCCCAATGTATTGGTATTTGTAATAGGAGAAGGGATTTTCTGTAGCTGCACTATATTAAATCAATGGTTAGATTTTAAACAAAACCAATTAAAGTAACAATAAAAAAAGCCCTCAAGACGCAAGCCTTGGGCTAGTCAGGCGCCTTATCACAGTCGCCTGGCTTGGAACACTACAAGGCGCAAATTTTGGGCTTGGACAGGGTTTGGGCCTAGGCATACACCTAGGCGTGCCTTATCGAAATCGCCTGGCTTGGAATACTACAAGGCGCAAACCTTGGGCCTAGGTGCATGCCTAGGTGCACCTTTAATAACACTGGCTGCTCCAGAATTTGAGATTTTCCATATGTGCTGGTGAAGGGCACTTGGCAGAGAGCTCAATGAAACACACAAATTGGCACCAAGGAGAGAAATAAGGGAGAGCTAATAGCCATGAAAATTGTCAGGCAACTGAAAAGTACCTTGTCTGTGGTGGCGAGGTACTGCAGAACAAAACTATTTTGGCGAGGGTTAGGCAAGGTTGCAGGAGATGCATTCAAAGCTTTGAAGCTAGATTTTATGGCTGAATGGGTGAAGTAGTCAGGCTCTCGTGGATGCTTTTAGATCTGCATATTAGTTCTACTGCTTCTCCCTACTTTTCTCTCAAAGTTAGCCAACCCTATCTCTTGCAATCTATCGTGTAAAGTCTGTCTGTGTTGCATGCAAATAGGAGTTATTAAGTTAATGTGTTTGTACTGTAATTCATGAAATACATAATGGAGGGTTCCTTAGGTTGTTCCATCGGTGATGGCTTTGGATATGCATGTGTTAGGCTCAAGCCACACTCCCACATGTAAGCATACATACTTAGGTTGGTTTTTTTATTTTTTATTTTTTTGTAGTGTTTTTTTTTTTTCTTTATGGATGTCAAGCTCAATTATATCAGTTGTATCCACAGAAAAAATGCTAAAGCTCTCTCTCTATATATATATATATTAGCTGGTGAATCTATCTATGTACCAATCAATGCTAATTAAATTTTAATTTCTGGTCAGACTTGGTGCTACAGTTTAGAATTGAAGTTGATTTCTACTGCCGAGTGAGCATTTTTTGGTGCTGCTTTATATCCATGAAATAGGCAGGGGAACGCAAGTTTATTTTTAACGATGAAGCTAAGGAGTTGCACTGATTTGCATTTTATCAAAGCTATCAAGGCTGGTTTGGTTGAAAGTATCTGTAATGTAAATTCTTGTGGAAGGCCAGCTCATGTGTTCAAGACGTTGAAGGATATATATGAGAGTGAAGATGCCAAAAAACTCAACAGTTTTTCAACTCTTCAATCACAAGATACTGCAGATATGGTGTTTGAGTGTGACACAGACAAAACCGAAAGCCCATGTCTGGTTGTGGTGGAAAGGAAAACAAAGAAAAGAGACATTAACTCTGACGAATTAAATTACAATTCTGATGATGATGAAGAAGACAGTGATTCAGATGATCTTCTCTTTGTGAAAATGACATTGCAACAGCTCAAGGAGCAGTGCAAAACTAAGAAAAGGAAAGTTTTGCATTCTACTTGTTTGACTCGGAACCAATATTATACTGATTGGCAACCAGAAGAAGACGAATGTGATCTTGAGGAACCTATCAGTATTTGGAAATCAAAGCTTCCAAATAATTTGAAGGGTAAAAGGAAGCGTGCCAAAAAATGTGCTTCATCTTCTCAAACTGCGGTTTCAGTCAAATCTGATCAGATTCTGAGTGCTGAAGATTCCCTGCAATCTAGTGGGTATTCTCCTTCACCTATTCACATTAAAGCTGAGCTTTCTGAAACAGATTACACAGAATGCAGAAATATGATTTGTGTTGCTGATGATCTTTCTATTGGTTGTAGTGAGCTGGTGGGGTTATCTGGAAAGGTATCTGGTGAAATTAGCGATGCTGTTAAAATTGAGTCAGAGTCTGGGAAACAAATATCCTTAGCAGAAGAGTGCCAAAGTTGTGTTGTTAATGAAGTTTCCTATGTTTTTTTGGATCCTATTGAACCTACCTGTGTTCTTCCTTCAATTGGTGGGGAGACCATGGAGGTGGATAACCTCGAAAAGACCTTTCAACTGTCTCCAGTTTTGCCCACATCAGAAGATAAGGAAGGATTTATTGAGCATCCACATCTTGAAGAAAGTTCTCCAGAAACAATCTTTCCTGTCATGCATCAAAGTTCAGATATGAGTAATAACTCCCCAAATTGTTCCTCTGTGCATGAGATATCAAGGCAGACAAGTGGTATCTCTGGAGTTCAAGTGCCTGAAATGGCAATGGATAACAGCCTATTTTGCATGGAACTATATAGTGCAGGTGATCCATGCAAGTTTGAGAATGACATTAATGAAAATTTTCCTCTAAATCTTGAAAATGATTCTCGAAGTAGCCCCTTGAGTAATTGTAGCTCATCTTGGAATTTGAATCCTTGTTTCAGTCCTGAAATTGTTTTGGTTTCTGTGGAGGGTGATCTACCTGCAACTGAGAAGCCACCTGTAACTTCTGTCAGTACTGATGCAGTGATAAGCTGTCTGAATCCTGATGAAATTCCAGTTGCTTTTGTGGATGGTTCAACTATAATTGAGGAGAAGCAGTCTCCAAGATCTGCCCCAGATGATGCAGAAAGCAATTCCACCAATAGAAACCATCATTTTGATGGTGCGCATGAGCTCTCGGTGCCAGAGATGAAGAACTATCATCATTTGGAGAAGATGCATCCTCCTGAGAGGCTCCTCTCAACTAGAAAGGTAAGAAGTTTGGTATTTGATGTTGATTTGGTGTTATGTTTTGTTCCGAGAAGTTTTTTTTCATTAAGTGCTTTCCCTTTTCAGGCCATTTCACCAACTTCTCAGGAAAAGCTATGTCAGGCTATGAAAGGCGTGGAGTTACATGAAGACTTGGACCATTACAGTAAGTCAATGGAGTCATATTTATGGGTTCCTCATGTTGTAAAATGGTTTGGTTGGCAACATTGTTGTGTCACTTACATGCATTAAACCTGAGACCATGTTAGTTAGATGACAACCAGAGTCAAAGCAAGATTTAAGAGATTGTGATTTCTGTTCTAAACCTTTACTTGTGCAAGGGAGAAATCAATTATTAGGATTGGTAGCAGATGGACTGCTTTTTGTATTCATGGGTTTGAGGTGCACCCTTGCTAGAATTATCTATGTTTGATATGACATATTGGTTTTGGGCTTTATCAATTGATTTGGGGTGCGCCTCTATAGGCAGCAACAATTATTTAGTGTGAAATGAATACTTTCTGCCAACACAGCTGGAAAAAGTATATTTTGCTTTTCATTTCCTTTATATTTGCCTATTTGTCTTTTTAAAAGCTCAATAAAACCCTAAAATTTCAGGATGGATGGAAATTTTTCAGCTTTATGGTTCTTGTGATTTTGGTAATTTCGTGTCATCACCATAGTTATCAGAATCTCGATCTGGATCATAGGATCTTACAATTTTACGATTTCAGTTGTGCCAAACGATCCGGATCACAATAGGATCTTAAATTTAATAGGATCTTAAAATTACTACGATCCTATTCATAAAATCATGTAGGAATCTACTACGATCCCGATCCTAACAATTTTCTTTTGTTGTTATTTATTTCTTATATATATGTACGTATATGTGTATATCTATAGAAAAATTTTGATTATAAACACTTTTCAAATATCTCTTCTAATTGATAATAACATAAAAGATGCATTATATCAAATTTATCGTAATTCTTTAATATTTTTAAAATTAACATATATTATCATTATCGATAATTTTTCATTTTATTTTACATTGAAAGTAGAATCTTACAATCCTCGATCCGATTCTACAATCTGATCCATGAGTTCCTTCCAACGATTTCCGATTTTAACAACCTTGGTCATCACCATCTTTTTACCTTTTGGCTCCAAATCTAGGCTGCTACCAATTTTTGCTGTTTTAATTCTGCATGCTCCAACATTCTCTCTGATTGTTTATGTATGTTGTAATTATCAGACTGCAAGGAGAAACTCCAGCTTGGTAAAGAAGCTGAAAATAGTGCTTCACCAGTAGGACTATATACCGAGGGTGCTAAAGTAAATGTGAATCTTGAAGGGCTGGGGGATGTCAGTAGAGCCAAGGGCACTACAAGCCCCCAGAAGATCACTAAGAAACTGAAGAATGATAGAAAAGGTTCTCCACCTAATGGCATTCGGAAGGGTCCCCATCTTTCTCGTTCCCCACCTCATGTTAGCACTAGGGCAACATTAATCCAAAATTGTTCTGAGAGTGCCATTGCATTCTCAGAACGGCAGATGCATGGTATTGAACGTCTCGCAATGAAGCTAATGCAGGAGTTGAAGTCCATGAAGGACATTGTAGAAGGAAATCTGCACTCTGAAGCATCTCCTTCTACATTGTTGAAATATGATGTGGATCAGGTATGTGAATATACACAGCAGGCATCTCACTGGTCTTTAATTGAGTAGTGAGTAAAAGTCTCATTTTTATATATATCTGGTTTGATTGAATTAAAACTTTTAGCATCTTTTCCCCCTCTAAATTTCTGTTACCCAGTAATAATTGGTTAACTGATTTTTGTAGCATGCTTCTAGGTGTTTTAAACTCCTGTTCATGAGATTCATCAGGTCCTAACAAATGATGTAATTACTTATGTCACCAACTGTTGAGTTGAGTATCAGAAATTCCTCAATGCCTGTTGTTAATAAACTTTTGTTTTTCTAAATGGTTTATAATTTCTCCCTTACATCATTTGTGTACAATGTGCGTGATTGCATTTATCCTAGCATAGAAATATGCAGTTATGTTTAATAGTTTTTTTGACAGGTGAAAACAGCCATCAAGAGTGCAACAAAAGTTGAAGAAACAACGAAGAAGTGGCTATCCATGATGGCGAGGGACTGCAACCGTTTTTGTAAACTCGTGGTTTGTTTCTCATGTCCTACCTTACTCTTCAAAGGATAAATAAAGAAATTGAGTTTTGATTTTGATAAAAGGATTAATTTACTTGAGGCAGTGTTGTTAGCATTGTTATGACTTTGGTCACGTTTTGATCTGTCTCCTGCAGAGATTGAATGAGAAGGATGATATTGCTTCGGGGAATGGAATCCACAAGGAGAGAAGGAAAATCACTTTTGCTGACGAAGCTGGTGGGGTGCTCTGTCACGTCAAATTTTTTGAGGATAGCGTGGCTTCTCCGGATTCTAAAAGTTAAAATAGGAAATAAAGCCTAGAACCTGAGGCAGTTACTCCGTGTACATTAAAATCCTTAGTTATTAAAAGCTGTTTTGATGCTCAAACATTCAACTAGAAAAACCTTCGATGCTTGCAGAGGTCTCGCTTCACATAAAGACTTCTGGTAGCTATGATGTAATTTGGGTACATTAAATTAACCATCCTGGTCTGAGTCAATCTTTTTTCTTGTTAGTGTCTCAATTGATTCGGCTTGGTGCTGTGTTGTATGCATGAGAAATTAGATCATTAAATGAAAGGTTTCTTTTGTAAAATTCTGGACGATCATTTTCCTTCTACTGCCCACTTGGTTTGCCACATCTTGAAATTTCCTGACACCCTTACATCTTCATTATGCACTTTGGCATTATTTAAGCATTTTGCTTTCTATTCATTAAAATAGTTACAATGCATTTACAGCTCTGGTATTCTGCATACACCATTGCTACACGGACACAAGATTTTCCTGCTTAAAATAGTGTACGAATTTAAGATTCAAACACAGGTTTTGTGTTTTGTGTTTTGTGTTTTGAAGAGTGTACAATAATGTTGGGCTCATTTGGATGCTCAAAGCAGTTTTGATCATCACAGTTATCGGAGCTGTTACAGTCACTGTGGGCATTAACAGTTTAACAAGTTTAAGTTATATTGTGGCCCTTCTGATGTTCATGAGTAGTTTAATGAAGTTGTAACAGGAGCTATTAGATTGAGGTTGGTTCTTCATGTGTTAGGCAAATTTGTTGAAAGTTAAATATGGAGTCCACAACTATGGATGACAATTTGTCGAATTTTTATTCTGATTTTGCTCCATTTTTCATTCTCTCGTGTCTTTTGTACTTTTAATTTTTATCACTCATTAATCATTGTCTTTCATGTGTTGGATTATCCTCACAACTCTCAAGAAACAGGTTGAGATAGGGCATCAAAAATTCGTGTCATTATAATCAAATATCACGATGTCATTGAAAAAAAAAAGTGATGGTATTCATATATATAAATTGACAAAATGGTGCGGTAGTTGCCCGAAGAAATCTTACATCATTCTCTATTAATTTTTTGAACAACTTTTCTGTTTCTATGTACTTAGAAGTTGTTTGTAATGAAGTATATAGGTGTACTTTTTGGTTAATAAGGTAAAGAAAAAAAAATGATTGTTTGGAATAATTTTTTGATTTTTTACAAAAAAAATATGTATTAAAATATTATATGAAATACCAAAATTACTTTCTTACCCTTCTGAGCACTGACATGCTTTCTGTGCATGTCAGTGAAGTTGTCACTTCCCGAGACAGTGCATTGAGCGTTGTGTTTGACTTTTTGTTTTGTTTTATTTTTTTTCTTAAATACCCGTGAGCCGTGCATGTTAGTGAAGGGTAAAAATGCTTTTTTCCCCTCTGAGTACTCAGTTCCATATTCTCGCCCAAACATTGTGAATAGTATAAATTTTTTAATTTTTTTAGTGACTTTTTGACTATTTGTCATTTTTAGGTGATGCCAAACAAGCAACTGACTATTCTTAAAAAAATAAAAAAAAATAACATTTACACCCACTTACATATCAGGTGTAAGATGTGATCCAAATAACTAAAGAAAAGCAAGCCAAAACATTTTCTTACTAGTCGCATATGTATAATACGTGGAGAACAAATTTGAATTATTGAGAGTGAAAAAACTAAGAACTTTCTCAGAAGCTCAAAAACCAGCACAGACAAATATAAAACAATATACAATATACCATTTATTTAGAAGGAATTAAAAATTCTATTCCATCATCTTCTTCAACCTCAGTGACCCATAGAAACACGTTGAGACTTGGGAGGAGTTTTACAGAACAAAACTTCCCAAACCTCCACAAAGGCCTCAACAATGGTGGCGTGATGGTGTGGTGAGTTAAGAGACAGAAAACACATCAACAACTGTTCCAAATCCTTGGCATCAAACATATGTTTCTCCAATATCATCTCCAACATCGACCCTTTGAAATCCTCATGTGGGTTCTCCGACCTCTTCACCACCGTAAAGCTCTCCTTCAACCGCCTGAAAACTGACGCCATTGCCGGAGACCCACTTTCCGGCGTCATCGTTTTCTTTGTCTTCTCACCTCCTCTCCAACTCTCCGAATTGTAACGTTTCAGTCTCCGAACCTTTGTTTTTATTAGCAAAAAAATGAGAAAACATTTATTGATGAAAACCAGCGTATGAAGTAAGAAATACATCAATAAAGAAAGACAAGTGCTGAGAGGATTACAGCTACACTAATCGATTCCAATTAGATTGACACCGAAAATAAGCCCAATCATTTGCAAACACATTACCGATAGTTAGTGAGGGACCAACTAAATCAAAAATGAAAACAAAAACAAAGGAAAGATGGTCTCTCCGAACCTTTAAATTCTTCTTCTTGTTGTTCTTGTTCTTCCTTCTATATTCGTTAATGGGTCGCTCATTGATACTCTGTAATGGACAACCAAAGTCGGAAGAGGAATAGGAACTTCTGGAAGATGAAACTAGGCTTTCAGTCTCTTCATTGTATTCGCTGCCGTCGGTGCTGAACCAGCCGCTATTTGCTGAGGAAGCGCTTATACAAACACTTGCTTTTGCTTTCTTTTTTTTTTTTTTTTTTTGATCGGCAAAGAAAAAGATTTATTGATGAAAAGGCAAGTACAAAGAACAAGGCAATACATCAATAAAGAAAGGAAAAGAAAAGAAAGGGATGCATGAGCATCACAGTGCGCTAAATGATCCCAACTAGGTTGGCACCATAGAACTCACCCTATCATTTGCTAGCACCCCAAGTTGGTGAGAGACCAACAAAAAGACCGATTACAAAGAGCTATCATTTACTCACACTAATACCAGCCACAAGTTTGAGATAATATCATGCACGGAGTAAGGCATGTCCTTCATCCTGGACTTAGCCCACAGAGCCACTCTAACCTTCACCAATTCCTCCAGGTTCACTGCCTGAGGGTGAGTATTATTAAACAGACAATTATTTCTAAGAACCCAAACTGACCAGAGAACAGCCAATGGAACAATTCTCCATAACATCTTAACCTTCTTTTTCACCTTATGACCCGCCCACCAAGAAAGCAGCGACTGAACTGATTCAGGAATGGCCCAGCACAAACCCCACCAATCTAAAATTCCAGACCACACTTTCCAAATACTACTGCAGTGGAGCAAGACATGACTTTGGGTCTCCACCTCTGTCTTGCAAAAGACACACAGGGTGTTAGCATCAGACTTAAGAACCCCAACCCTTTGCATGAAGGCAGCAGACTTCATTCTACCTTTCCAAGCTAACCAAGTCAAGAATTGAACCCTAGGAGGAGCAATATTATTCCAGATGGTCATCACAAACCTGAGATTACACCCTTTTTGCGAAGCCATCCAATCCCAAACAGAGGCTACTGAGAAAACACCAGAAGGATTAGCCAGCCAAGAGCATTTATCCTCCACATTGTTCCTTAGATTGGGAGCAGCCATAAGATACCCCTGCAAGCCAACCAGATCATCCTCTTCCCAAGCAAAAAGATGTCTCCTAAACAGGAGATTCCAATCTACACCTGCACTACTCCTTTGAACAAAATCTGATACTGAGCCATCTTTATGCACTGATAAGGAAAAAAGCCTAGGGAAAACAAGAGCAAGGCTCTGAGTATTGCACCACGAATCCACCCAAAATTTTGCCCTGCTGCCATTTCCTAACACAATCTTAAGGTTGGAAACAAAGAACTCCTTCAGGGATGGGTTTCGATCTGCTAAACCCAGGATGTCTTTCCACAAAATAGAAACCCCCCCTAACTCTGCTACCGCTGGACTCCACCTACCTCCAGACTGACCATATTTGCTGCACACCACTCTTTTCCATAAGGCCTTATCTTCCACTCCAAATTTCCACCACCATTTGAGTAACAAGCACACATTAAATTCACTAAGCTTCCTCACGCCAAGCCCACCTTGGCACTTACGTTTACAAATCTCCTCCCACTTAACGAGATGAACTTTTCTCCTCACCTCATCGCCACCCCACAGAAAAGAAGACTGAATACTGTCCAACTTGTTAGCTATAACCACAGGCATTTTAAATAAAGACAGAAAATACACAGGCAGTCCAGATAAAACAGACTTGATCAAGGTCAATCTACCTGCAAAAGAAAGGCATCTCCTTTTCCAAAGCGCTAACTTCTTCCTAAATTTATCCACGACCGGCTGCCACGTGCTCTTGCTCCTAGGATTAGCACCTAACGGCATACCAAGGTAGTTCAGAGGCAGCTTTTGGGATAGACAATTCAGTTTATTAGCATAAGCCTGGACCAAATCATCATCAATACCAACACCGCACACTTTACTCTTGTGAAAATTAATCTTTAGCCCAGACATTACTTCAAAGCATCTCAGAATTCTCTTCAACATGATAATTTCCTCCCAGCTGGCCTCGCAAAAAATAATAGTATCATCCGCAAACTGAAGATGTGACACCTGAAGCTGGCTATGCCCCACAATAGCTCCTTTGATGAGACCCAACTCTCTTGCTCTAACCAGTAAGATATTTAGACCTTCTGCCACTAAATTGAAGAGAAGAGGAGAAAGAGGATCACCTTGCCTCAGACCTTTGTGTGGCGAAAATTCTGAAGTTGGAGACCCATTAACTAAAACAGAAATTCTTGCTGAAGATATGCAAGTCTTAATCCAACCCACCCATTTTTCACCAAAGCCAAAATTAGACATCATGGAGTATAAAAACCCCCAATTGACTGAATCATAAGCCTTCTCGAAATCTAATTTGAGGATGACACCTTGCCTCTTGGATTTTTTCCACCAATGCACCACCTCATTAGCAATGAGAATTCCATCGAGAATACACCGGCCACTAAGAAAACCAGACTGCACTTCACTAATAATCTGAGGAAGAACCCGCCTCAAACGACTGGATAAAACCTTCGCAAGAATTTTATACACTGAGTTTACCAAGCTTATTGGCCTAAAATCATTCAATCCAGCAGGGCAGTCCTTCTTAGGAATGAGTGCAATGAATGAGCTATTAACGCCCATAGCCAGCTTCCCATTTAAGTGAAACTCCTTGAACACCTGAATCACCTCATCTTTCAAAGTGGACCAACACCTTTGGAAACAAGCTAGATTAAATCCGTCAGGCCCGGGAGCCTTATTCCCATCACACTCCTTCACTGCATCCCAAATTTCTTCCTCTGTAAATTCAGATTCCAACATAGCTGCAGCTTGGACACTAATTTTAGCACTTGCACTGAGTAAAGAAGGCCTACACTCCCAATCCTCTGAATACAACTTGACGAAAAAAGACAATACTGCCTGCTTAACCAAATCTGGCCGGTCCACCAAAGAGCCATTCACAACCACTGAGTCAAGCAAATTATTCCTCTGCCTTCTGCTAGCCATCATGTGAAAGAACTTTGTATTTTTGTCTCCATTTTCAGCCCAATGCAACCTGGATTTTTGCTGCCACATGATCTCTTTCTTCTTCTTCAATTCCCAAACAGAACTTTGCACCTCTCTTCTGCGATTTCTCTCAAACTCTTGCAAATCTCTCGACTCGGCCTTAAGATCCCATTCATGCAATTCATCCTCAGCTTTATTCAGATTGTCATCCACATTACCAAACACTTCTTTGTTCCACCGTCGTAGGTGACCCCGCAAATGACCCAACTTTTTCATGATCCTGTAACTAGCCCACCCAGTTACCTGGAAGCTATCCCAAGCTGTCTTAACTGCAACCACGAAGTTAGGATGAAGGCTCCACGCGTTAATGCACCTGAATGGTTTTGGGCCCCAGTCCCTCTCATCAGTCATAATGATAACTGGGCAATGATCAGAAATACTTCTCTTTAAACCCCACTGCTTGAAGGAGAATTTCTCAAGCCAATCAACATCACATAGAAACCTATCTAACCTGCTCCACCTGACACCCTCCGCCTCATTGCACCAGGTAAAAGATCTACCTGCCATTGGTAAGTCTATCAACTCCATAGAATCAATAAAGTCATTGAAGTCTTTCATCCCCCTATCTCTTCTTAAACACCCCTTTCTCTCACACAAAAACCGAACCTCGTTGAAGTCTCCCCCAATACACCAGGGACTAGAAAAATGAACTCTCAAGTTGAATAGAGATTTCCATAAAGCCCTCCGACCAACAACATCATTAGGAGCATACACATTGACAATAACACAATGAAAAGAGTGATAAAGAGTACCAACCAACAAAATAAAACTTTTGTTGCAACAACATTCTTTAAGTTCAAATACCTCAGGATTCCATAAGCAGAGGAGACCACCCGCACTGCCGATAGCGCCCACCTCCAAGAAGCCCACATCCTCTGCTGGCCACAAAGACTTGATGAGTCCAGCATCGACACTACTTTTCTTAGTTTCCTGAAGGAGCAGCACATCTATCTTTCGGTCAAAAACTAGCTTCCTAATGCTCCTACGCTTCTCTAGTTTCCCCAAACCCCTGACATTCCAAGAGACTAACTTCATCTATAACCCAATAAACGCTCAACTGACCCCATAAGCAAGCCGAGAGCCTAAACAGCCCCTTCGGTCTCCTGCCTTCTGTCCCTATCCTTTAATTCCATCAACACCATTCGGCTGGCAGCCTCCTGCTCCTTAACTTGACAATCCATTCCGAGAGCCTTCCCTGTTTGCAAGGTAGCAAGAGCTTCCTCCCGTAACTCCTCCCTCCTTGTAGCAATATTTCTTGAATTCGAAGCTGAAATTGCGACTGATGCAGCTGCCTCCCGTAGCTCCTCCCTCCTTCTAGAGACATTACTTCTTGAAATAGAGGCTGAAATTGCAGCTGTTGTAGCTCTAAGAATAGCCCCAGTTCTGAGATTAGGACTTAGTAAGATACCTTTTTGCAACGCTGGACTGTGTAGAGTGTTAAGTCTCCTTCTCAATTTGGAGCCGTGCTTCTTCCCCTCCTTATCATTGGCCCCCTTTCTTGCCGTGGTATCCTGAATTTTACTGAGATCACGGGCTGGTTGTAGAGCAGAATGTGGCCCAGAAATAGAGTGGACTGCACTTTCACTTAAGGTGGATTGCACCCCAGTGGGCCCTACACCTGCTGCCGTAGTCTGAAGACCAGGTAAAACAACTTGAAGATTAATATTGGGCCTTGCATAATCTGCCTCACAGACGCTCCTAACGCATTCGGTTGTGCCAACCCGGTCCATCTGTATTAGAAGATTAGCTGGGTCCTCAATCGTTGGGTTCATCACCGGCTCCAGACACTCCACACTATTATAAACATTACATTTAGCATGTCCCCGACAATGGTCTGTGTGGCTGTCCAATGACTCTGCCATTACCTCAAAAGCTCCGTCCACTTGCGCATGCGCTCTAGGCACCGAGTCTTCTGCTGTTTTTGCCACCACCGCCTTGTCTGCCATATCCGTTAAAGCATTTGCCAGCTCCTTCGAACTAACAGCCCCGTCAACCTCCCCTGTTGCACTGCCGTTACCGTGAGTGGACCTCTGTTTGGGTGCTGTACTCAGAGAACAGGAAGCAAGGAGCTCAGAGTTCACCTCCCTTCTGAAATTAACGGCCCAATCAATTAATGGATGTTCTTCGCAAACACGAACAGGGAATTGACATGCATTGCACTCCAGATACACCACTGCGTTGATAACCTCCAAATTGGATGTGCGAATCCTGACCCTACCAAACTCAAAAGAACTAGGATTATTAATGTCTTCTTGAAGCTGCACCACCTCCCCCCAAAGGCTGCCGATATCTCGAAACGTGTTATTACTCCATAAATGAAATGGTACACCCATGCAAGAAATCCAAACACCTCGCTCATTTGATTTGGATTTACCTTTCCCCCATTCAGATATAGAGTCACTCCACCGCGTGATCCACGCATCCATACGCGCTCTTTCCTCTAACATATGTTGCTTTGAAAGGAAGGTTAAGATGGCTAGGTTACTACCACCACTTCTGACTCGAACTTCTGACTTGTGCTCCTTAACCACAGCTTCAAAATCGTGGAAAGACAAAGTTGCTTTAAGGCTGACTATCAGGCTAGCAGATACCCATTCACTACCAGCCTCTACTGCTTGAACTACCAACTTGTCAGTCCGGCAATCAGAGCTGTGCTTCACAATCTCTGCGAAAGATCGTTGCTGGTGATTCTGCAGTCCTACATGAGAGAATCCCTTGTTCACCCCAGTCATTAACCTCTTTGCCCCTGATGGACAGCCCTTTCCCCCAATGCCTTCTGGTCTGTGGACAGCAGCGTGCTTCACCGTTAATGCCTTATTATCGCACCATAATCCGTTAGCCTTCTGGATCGCCACATCAGCTGCTACCTTGCAGTCAAACCTCACGAAACCAAAGCGAGTTCCCGAGTTTTTCCTTCTCTTGGACGGGATAAACACATCCTTAACAACTCCAAACTTGCCGAACAGAGAGTAGAGGCTCTTAGGATCCATAGAGTTTGGTAAATCATCCACAAACAGAGAGTACAAACCTGCCTTCCATGATCGATTTCCTTGTAAGCCTACCTTTCTTTTACGTAGCACCGGTTTCCACCCTCCACTCTCCATGAAAATACTTTTCAAGCTAATTTATACTAGTGTCGACCGTGTCAATCATGAGCCAAGTTGACTTAGTTTTAATTTTTCACTTGCTTTTGCTTTCTTGTTCTTCATCTTCTTGTTTCTCTCTTTCTTCTTCTTACTTAAACATCAAAACACCATAAATATGATTAACAATTTGAAAGTGTAAATTTATATACATACTGTTTAATCTTGTCACTTTTATGTTTTGTTTTTATGAAAGCAGATGGTATTCACAAGTTGAAAAATCTTGGCACTTCCTTTAATTCTTCTATATTCTAGATTAAATTGCCTGAATGAAAATCCTTTATAAATTATAAATATACCTCTTGTTATTTACTTATAATACATATTTTTACTTGTGATTTTAGAAATTACAAACACTTTTTTATTAGAATTTATCATTTAACAGAATTGACATATAAAATAAAATTTCTAACTATCATAATTGTTATTAATAATTTTATTTTCTTAAAAAAGAGGATTGCAATGTGGGGGGTTTATGTTTATGATCTGAAATTGGTCACGTCTATGAGAAACTTGAAAATGTGGTAAGGAAATAAGTTGCGTACCGTTTATGTTTTGAATTTAATTTGTGTTCTTAATGGTTTTAATTTATGTTTAATTGACATAATTAAAAAAATTAATTGACTTAATGGTTGATTAATGAAAGAGATTATTTATTATGTGATTAGAAATTTTAAGGAGTGAAATGCAATTTTCAAAATTAAAGGAGTAATTAGTATTTTAAGCAAATTCTAAGGGTGTATTTGTAATTTTTCCTATATATATACATATATAAATTTTAATAAAATAGAATAGGTACGTATGGGTATGATTTAGTTTTGAAGTAAACCAAAATTAATCACTATTTATGATTCTAAAATATTTAAAATAAAATTGAATCATGAAATCAAATCAAACTGAACCATGAAAATGTGGTTGAATTCAATTTGGAATCAGGATTTTTTATAAATTTTGCCATCATTCAAAATATGACCACAACATAAACATCAAATATATGCCATCATTTTACAAACAAGAATTGTTTAAATAATTATTTAGAACTAGTTTTGTATTCCTTCTGTCCCACAATGTTGATCTCCTTGAGAATTTTAACTTTTTAAGAAAACATGTAATTATTATTTTAAAATCAAATAAAAATATATTGATTTATCATATTACCCATTTTATTCCCGTTATTAAATATATTTATTTCTTTTAAGGGTAGTTTGAAATACTTTTATGTTTTGACTTTTTAAAATGGATAAATATTTTGGGCCATTTAAAAAAGAAAAGATGAACCAATAATATGTGACATAGAGAGTAATTATATAAGAACATATTTGCAAAAGTAATTGGTTGAAAACTTATGAATATATATGAGATATTAATAGCATACTTAAGTGGCTATTATAAATAACAAATTATATATGTATATTTTTAAATGGTTCGATTCAGTTTCAAACCGTAACCACAACTATAAACATGAATCAAAACATAAAATATGAGTCGTCTATTTTAAAAAGAGCATTGCTATTAGAGTATTGTATATCATTTTTCTTTTAGAAATTAAGACCGAACCATGTATTAAAAAAAATCAAATCAAATCATACGATTTAATTTGAATTATACCAATTTATGAATTTTTTGCTCAACTCTAAGAAAAGGAATGGAGACCAACTTAAATGAAAGAGTTTTGGACGAAAACCAAATAACTCAGAATATGCCTCACACTTGCATATCATATACCTAAGAGCATCTCCAATGCACTAGGCATATAATATTTGTTAGTTAAAATGCATAGTGTGATTTACTTTTTTCAATTTCAATGTACTGGGCATATGATTAGACATTTTGGCTCAACTCATATTCACTAGCTACATGTAGCTAGCCTTCAACGTCAGGCAAAATGTATCTAATCATTAGGATCATTTCCCTCCATCTTTGTTGTTGACGTGGCATTCTATAAAATTAATAGTATTTGGATAAATAACTAAAATAAAGAGCATGGTTGGAGTAAAAACATAAAACAGTTGATAGGCAAAATAAAATATATACTTTCTAGTAATATTTAGATAGGTAAAATGCCTACTATGAATTATAATGCAAAACTTTATACAACTCAAAATCAATTTGGACGGATACTAGTTAATTTCTGTAAATTACTTTCAACTAACTTTTCACCAGAGTTATGCTTTAAAAAGGGGAAACAAAGAAAGATAAAATGAAGTAGCAACATAGAGGGAGTAACACTTTACAATAAAAAAATTCGTCATATTGACTGTTAATTGTATAAATGGTATTGTTACAGATTTTGTACATATTATTTTGGTAAAAATATTATTTTCTCTTTTACAAACAAAGGAAAAAAAACAAAAAAAAATCTCTATGGGAGCTCAAATAAAAACAATTTCTTACATTGGAAGCTTGACCGGCAAGGTATTGCTGTCAGAGAGATTAGAAACCGAAGATGTGTATAATTTACGGCGAGTTTTGGGTTGTTTCTCTCTTGGTGATTTTGAGTTGCATCCACAATCGACTGGGACGGTCTTGGGTGAAGATAAGACATGGCGTTTGAATAAAAATGGGTGGTTAGGGGTTGGAGGTGGTGGCTCCGGGACGTTGGGATAACCGATGTCGAATGCTTTGTTGTTGAAGGGAGAGAACTGGTGATATGTTGCAGGAGATGGAGATTTTGGAAAAGAAGAAAGTTGCTTCAAATTCAAACGACAGAATTGAAATGAAGGAAAGCTGAATCGAAGTTTGAAACGTTTAGCCATCTCTGTGAATAAAATGGTGGATTCTGTGGAACTCTAAGCCATGTATAACTATGTATATATAATTATGTGTAGACATGGACACATATATTATTGAGGTATAGAGGCCGGCTGGGTTTGTGTGATAGGACCAAGTATGCTAACTAACTGGCTTTTAGTACATGTTTATGATATAGTATGAGTTCACATCTGAAAGGTACACAAATTCTTCTCTGCTTACTGTAATGGAAAAGGTCTCAAGCTTGCACCGTGTGTGTATATTATATGTATATAGGATGGTGTGCACAACAGATTCGTGTATTAAGAAAATCAATCGGTTGAATATATAAAGAGAAGAAAAATAAATAAAAGTTTATCAAAATTTGAAATTTAAAATCAAAATATTAGTAATTATTAACAGTTACTATTATGTTTAACTTTCAAGTGGTTATGAAATTATGGCGAAATTTTAAGAAATTAAAAAAAATGGATAATTTAGTATAAGAGTCGAGTAAATTTAACTTCTAATCAGCAAACAGGGCAAAGCCCATCTTTGATAGGCTAGATTTAACTAGAAGCCCATTGGACTTGAACAAGACATTGCTGAGTAAATGTAGATGGACTAAAGAGTGTGCCGAGTTAAGGGTACCTAGGCCATGTCTCTGAGCCGAGTATATTAGATAAGTCGGCATGACCCAATTAGATGGAACTAGGCTGTCATTTTTTAAAAAGTATAGTAGGGACACACGGTGATGATGAAGAGTTAAGCTATAGGAGAAAATATAAAAAAGAATGACTCTATAAAAGGGATAGAATGCAGAGGAAAGAGGTATGTTGAAAAACTTGCACTCTAAGAAACATGTATATACTTCTCTCTCAAAAGGAAACTAACTTACTTGTCAAAGTACTAATTCCGGTACTTCTAACTAGAGTTTTCTCTTCTGTTTCAAGTAGCAACATAAGGATCTTTCAAGGGTTTGTTTGGATTAAAGGAATATTCAAAAACCACTCCTTACATTTAGGGATACAAAATGCTTAGCATAAAGAATGAAGGTTTCAAGACACCAATAAAAGTATTGCTAGAATAGAAGTATATGTATATATATAAGGAATGCTAAAAACTCACAATGATGGTTAGATAGATAAAGAGGTTATAATTTAGTAATAAATAGTGTTAAAATACTTTATTGTAACAATGTTACTCTAATAATACAATGTAAAATTTCTTTTTTTATTCTAAAATGTCAAAATCACAATGCAATATGTGGGTCCCTAGAGAAAAGATATAGACAAAGAATTTAACTATAAGAAAATCTTGTGTTATATTTGACATAATGTTTACCTGTACGTAATATGTAATAAGATTTATTCCTTATCTTTTTTTTTTGATTGGCAAAACGAAAAAACTTTATTGATGAAAACTAAACAAAGTAAGGAGGAAACATCAACGAAGAGGAGCTTGGAGCTAAGCGAAGCTCCAACCTCCTAGTTGGTGAGAAACCAACAGAAAAAGAAAAAGAAACAAACGAGCAGAACAGAACAAAAAACCAGAAAAACAAGCCTTCCAAGAGCATAACAGCAAATTGAAGGACAGCTCAAAAACCATATGGAGGGTTGCACCACAGCCAAACTCAAACCAAGCTTAACACACACAAACCGACCTCCACACAGCTTTAGGATCGAAACAGAGCAAACCTTCACTACAACACAGAACATCCACACCCAGCAAACCAACACCAACCAGACTGCAGTCCTGGCTCAGAACCAGAAATAAGAAACAAAACTTTGCTATTGACCTCCACTTTGCTATTGTCCTTCACCCAGCAAACCTTCACTGCTGTCCATATAAACAGACCCGGTACTTAACAGACTGCAGAACAACCCAGACCCCAGCAAAACCAGCCCAGACCCCAGCAAATCAACAGATAAAATCATAATTACAGCACTTCACCCAGCAAACCAACACAGACCAGACTGCAGCCCTGCAACCACACAAAACCTGCATACCTGGACCTCAAACAACAAACCAGACTGAATAACAACCCAGACCTGCACCTCAACCAACAAACCATACTGCAGAACAACTACACTCAGCAAACCAAACACCAACCAGATTGCATCCTTGCAACCACACAGAGCCTGCCGACCTGGACCTCAATCAGACTTTGATGTTGTCGAGATTATACACGATGTCCTCCACAGAATACTGCAAACCTCCCTTGCTATGCTTACACCACAAGGCTATTCTCACTTTCACCAACTCAGCCAAATCAAACCCAACGACACTCTTTTGATGAAAAAGACAATCATTCCTGGCTTTCGAAATTGACCACAAAACAGCTACGGGAACAACTTTCCACAATGGTTGGATTATCTTTTTGAATTTATAACTAGCCCACCAAAGCAGCAGAGCCTCAACTGAACCTGGAACCACCCAAACTAGACCCCACTATTTCACCATGTCTGACCATAATTTCCATACCACGGGACACGACAGAAGCAAATGATTCATTGACTCCTCCTCTGTTTTGCATAGCAGGCACACTGTGTTAGCTTCAGCATTCAACACACCAATCCTTTTAAAAAACACAGCAGTTTTAAGTTTTTCTTTCCAAGCTAACCAGCTGCAGAATTTCACCTTGGGTGGGGCAGAGTTCTTCCACACCATATTAGTAGCACTTACGACTGGACCTTTTGACAGCATCCACCACTTCCAAGACACACCCACAGAGTAGGATCTTGAAGGATTTACCATCCATAAACAAGAATCCTCTACTTAGTCTGTAATAACATGTGTGCCCCTTAGTACCCCTTGCAACCTAACGACCTTCTCCTCCTCCCAAGCAAACAGAGATCTACTAAACAGAAATTTTCACTCAAGTGCTGACCCTCTACTATGATGCATCTGCGAAATTGTACAACGCTTCTCCTCAGATAGCCTGTACAGTCTGGGGAATTCCACCTTCAAACATAGATTATTTAACCATTTGTCCTCCCAAAAAAGAAGTCTTTGCCCATTTCCTACAAGAAGTTTGAAATTAGATAAATAGTACTCAATTAACTCTGGACTAGATGCACCAAGATGTACAACATCAGACCAAATTCTTGACATTGAACAAGACTCTAGAATGGAAGGTACCTAGCCACCAGCACCCATACCATATTTGCACCTCAACATTTGTTTCCATATAGCCCTGTCCTCTACTCCAAACCTCCACCACCATTTTAACAAAAGGCATGCATTGATTTCTCTTAGATTTCTAAGCCCCAGACCCCCTTGTGACTTATCCACTGTTAATTCCGCCCATTTCACCAAGTGGATTTTCCTCTTATGGTTAGATTTGCCCCATAAGAAAGCTGTCTGTATCTTCTCAATCTGTTTAGCTACTCCCACAGGGATTTTGAAAATTGATAGAAAATAGATGGGCAGACAAGAGAGGACCGACCTAATCAATGTTAAACGACCAGTGTAAGACAAGACTTTCCTCTTTCATGTAGCTAACTTCTTTTTCACTTTCTCAATCACAGGTTGCCAGGTACTTTTTCTACTGGGGTTAGCCCTGAGAGGTAGACCCAAATAACTAAAAGGGAGCTTATGACTACGGCAATTGAAAATGGAGGTAAATTGATTAACCTCTCCATCAGTTAAACCCACCCCACACAACAAACTTTTATGGAAATTGATCTTTAATCCAAAGAGCACCTCAAAGCAACGCAAAATTCTCTTAATGTGCACCAATTCACCTCTTTCCGCATCACAGAATATGATTGAATCATCTGCAAATTGCAGATGAGAAAATTTCAGTTCACTAGGCCCCACAGAAGCTCCTTTAACCAGCCCCATCTCCTTTGCTCTTTCAATCAAAATGTTCAAACCTTTGGCAACAATGTTGAACAAAAGAGGAGACAATAGATCTCCCTGCCTGAGCCCTCGCTGAGGAGTAAATTCTGTTGTTGGAGATCCATTGACCAGGACAGATACTCTGGATGATGAAAGGCATGATTTAATCCAACCCAACCATTTTTCCCCAAAGCCAAAATTCTTCATCATAGAAAATAAGAACTCCCAATTAACTGAATCATATGCCTTTTCGAAGTCTAACTTTAAAATGACGCCTCTCGTTTTTGCAGCTTTCCACCAATGTACTACTTCATTCGCGATCAGAACACCATCAAGAATAGATCTACCATCCAACAAAGCTGTTTGAACTTCACTAATGATTCCTGGCAACACTCTTTTCAGCCTTTTTGATAGCACTTTAGCAAGAATTTTGTAAACTGAGTTAACAAGACTAATGGGCCTATAATCACTTAACTCACAAGGATCCACCCGTTTAGGTATAAGGGTGATAAAAGAGCTGTTAAGGCCTGAGACAATCTTCCCATTAGAGTGAAACTCTTCCATGAAGTGTAAAACTTCACCCTTCATTATTTGCCAATATTTCTGAATACAAGCCAAACTGTCCTGGTCATTACTTCACCCTTCATTACTCCATCTCTCCCCATCTTGTGCATTACACTACGTGTATCTTCTTCCCTTCATTGGTAAATCAACAAGATTCAACTGATCAATCAGCTCATTAAAATCATTCATACCTCTATCCCTTCTGGAGCATCCTTCATTTCGCTGAGAAATCTAATCTCATTAAAAGCTCCACCCATACACCAAGGAGTCGGGTAGGAAATTTTCAGATTCTTTAAAGATTCCCACAATTGTCTTCTTTTGCCTATATCGTTGGGTGCATAGACATTCACCACAGAGCATTCAAAGGACTGACCACTGATACCTGATAAGATGATAAAATTTCTGGAGCCACAACAATCAACAACCTTGAATCTGTCAGGCTGCCAGATGCACAGTAGACCTCCAGCCCTGCCATCAGCATTTACTCCCATATAATCCATTTTATCGAAAGGCCAAAGAGATTTAATGAAAGTTACCTCCATGGTTTTTCTTTTGGTTTCTTGAATTAACACCACATCGACCCCTCTTTCTTTTAAAATATTCTGAATTTTACTCATTTTCTCTGGCCTACTTAGACCACGCACGTTCCAAGACATTATCTTTATAAGGCATACTTCAAAACACCTAAACTCCTCTATTGGGTAATCAGACTTCATCTGTCCGAACCCCATCTATAATGCTCTCCAAATCTCGGGTTTCCAACTGTACAATTTGTTGTAACACGTTATCCTCCTTTCCACTAAAATCAATGCCTAACTTTTTCCCAAGTTGTATTGTTGCTTTAGCCTCCTTCATCAGCTTGCCCTTTCTTCTGCTAGATTCACTGAAAACCGAGTGTGAGCTAGAAATTGCAGCTGCAGTTGCTCTGAAAATGGCACCTCTATTGAAGCTTTGAGGTAGAATTCTACCTTTCTGAAGAGCCTTACCACCCCTTTTTGCTGTACCACTCCTCCTTATAGCGACCTTGCCTTTACAGATGGGAGCAATTTCCCCCCTATCCTGAGCTGAATTGCCCTCACCAGTCTGCACACATACTTGGGCTCTCTCGGCAAGGAGCTGTGAGCAGGCCACATAGCCACTTAAATTAGATAAAGAAAGCCTAACTGGCCTAATAGGGCTGGCTGCACCTTGGGCTCTAGGAATCACTACTTCCAAATGTAAATTGGGCCTAATAAGTTCAGGCCCACTTAGGCTCTTCAAAAACCCATCCGTGTGGTTGCTGCCAACTAAAACTTTGGGCTACTGTAACAACCCTCGTTATAATTACCGATTAACGACTGAGTTAGCTACTGATCACTGATAAACTGAACTGATTATGATTGATAAGTGAAGTAATTAAAGTACTGAATGAACTGATTGAAATCGAAACTGAAATTGAATAAGTTTACCTAGTGAATTGCATATTGCATCTGTTTAATTGATTAATTATCTGTTTGTGTTTATGTGTTTAAACTGCTAATTGAAGGCCCTATCAGCGGCCGATTTGGAAACCGTTTAGTGTTTTGTAATCAGGAGAATATTTGTGATTTAATGATATATTTATCTGAAAATTGATTAGGAACGATTAAATTAGAATAAAGTGAGTTAATTGAGAACTTGGACTTATTTACCGTTTAAACCACTTAATGGACCTATTGTTTAGTACTATCATTAGAGCCTTATCACTTAACAAAGCTTTTGATCAGCTCTTCTTCATGTTCTAACCGACCAAACAAGTGAGAAAGGAGAGAGAGTGAGAAGTAAGGGAGATTTGAGCTCATATTGGTGAATTAGCTTGGAGTGCTTGGAATTAAAGTGTAACTTGGCTAAATTAAGTTTGCTAGACTTGAAATCAACACTCTAGGTAAGGAATCCATTGTCTTCTTGTCATCTTGGAGCTTCATTTTGCATGATTCTTGCTCAATGGTAGAATTAAACCATGTTTGAGTCCATATAGGTTGATTCATGCTAGAATTCATGCATGCATGTTGAATTTGTGGACTTTTGAAGTTAAATCCTTGAAGAATTATACATGCATGCTCATGTTTAAGCTATAGTCCATGTTTCCATCTTGTTTTCCAATTATTGAGCTCTCTAGAGCAAGATTTGAAGATTGAATTGGGTTTGAAGCTCATGCATTGCATGTTTTAAACTTGTTCTTGAAAATGGATTTGGAAATGGCTTTAATTGACCAACTCTTGGCCCTTGCATGTGCAAATTAGCTTTTAAAACTTGTTGTACATTGAGTTTAAAGTGTTTTCCCAGATTTTGGGCTCAAGAGGTGGAATTTTGGATGGTTGAATACTTGGTTCGAACTTGGGAGACAAATCTGGAAATTCCAGATTTTGCTTCCTCGCTCGAGCGAAGGGTTCCTCGCTCTAGCGAGCCCTTGGTTTTGCAGTCTCGCTCGAGCGAGCATCGAGCGTGGTATCGTGCGTAAAAATCGAGCAACCAGTACTTTTACTGTTTCATCAGACCGCTCGAGCGAAGGATTGTTCGCTCGAGCGAAGCCTTCGATTTTGGGAGCTCGCTCGAGCGAAGGAAGGCTCGCTCGAGCGAGGTGCCTATTTTCAGCAACTTTTGAAAAATGCCTTCCAACTGTATTTTTGCATCCTCATCGCATCCTAGGCATTCTTAGGCATAGTTTAAGACATCTTAATGAGGATTTAAGCATAGAACCACACCGAGGAAATTTAGGGATTTAATTATCATCCTTTCCGACTGTAAACTTAGTGTGTGTTCTATTGATTGACTGTTTAGGGTTGGCTCACGGGGACGCGCTCTAACTACTGATAGCCCAATCACTGTGAGTAACAGATTGTGTAAAGATATGTTCAAAATGGTTATATTTTGATTACTGAACTGAACTGTTTATTGAACTGATATTGTTTATTGAATGAATGTATGTCCTGTATTTCGAACTGTATTGTGGCATCCTTAGCACCCACTGTTATTGACTGTTACAGAGCTCTGTCGGTTTCCTTGTGGAACCATACTGTTTATCGATTGATGGCCATCATTATTGTTGGGTCTGTTAAGGCCCGGTCCTTTTGGACCTACTGTTTATAGGCTAATGGATGTACCACATATGACTGTTTGACTGGAATACTGATTGACTAAAATACTGAAAGATTGAAATACTGTATAATGAATTGATTTCATTAATGTAAGGACATTCATTCATAACCTCTTTACACATTATGTTATTCACTGGGCTTTAGCTCACTGTTTATATATATATGTAGGTTCTCAGCAGCCAGACCGGAGCTAGGAGCGTGGGTCAGTCCCCAGTTTTGTCAGCCAGCCTGTGTGCCTCACGGCGAGGTTCCTAGATGCCATGCCATGGCTTTGGGGTTTTTGTTTTCCCCTGTCTGTCTCATGTACTATTTTGGGACTCCTGTATAGACTGTACTGTTTTGAAATGTATGAATGCATAAAAAAATGTTTTTGGCATACAGATTTTCACGGCTCAATGGACACTAGTTTATTTACTGTTTTGGCTTCCGCCAGGCCCTGAACTCTGTATTTACTGTATTACTGATTGGCAGGCCTTTGGTAATCTCGGATTACTGGCCAGTTACGGTGCTAAACCCATAGGGCCGGGTTTGGGTCGTGACAGCTACACATCCAATTCTTTTGAACCTTCTCTTACACTCTTCAAAACATCATCATGACTACTACCCCCATTTTTTGAATTTTCTGAATTTTCCAAGCCAGCTCCTGACATCCCTACCATGGGTTGAACCACCCTCCTGACCCTTCCTTCCATAACGTGTGCAGTCCCCTCAACTGTGTCTTGCACTACACTTACCACATCACTAGAAGCTGCCGCATCAGTCCTACTAACACCTTCCATGCCTACCACCACCCCCCTTCCAACTTTGACGCCGGAATTCATGGCACTCCGACTGCCAGAACTTGAGAGTAAACCCTCAGAAATCTGATGCCTGCACTCTCCAGGACTTAGACTTGCCGGTAAAAGAGACTCTTCAATCACCCTTACTGGGTACTGCTGCCCGTTGCAATTTATAAGGATCACTTGATTAATAAACTCACAACTACTAGTAATAATCCTCACTTTACCGCACACCAAAGACTTCGGAGAGCTCGTAGCTTCATCCTGTTGAACAAATTCTCCCCAGATGTTACCCACTGCCTTGAAAGTGCCAGCATTTCAAAGATTAAAAGGAATGCCATGACAAACCAGCCACACACACCTTTCTTGTTGAATAACTTTACCCTTCTCCCATTCTTCCATTGAATCACACCACTCATATATCCAGTCCTCTAATCTCCCCTTCCAATCCTTTAGATGTTCCACTGACTTAAAGGATAGAAGCGCTATACGCCCACCACCATCCTTTATGCATACCTCCTTTAAACCTCGTTTACTACATTCTTCTTTGAAGGCATTAAAAGAGAAGAAAGATTTGAGCTTAATTACTAAACTTTCATAAAGCCATCCATTCCCAACTTCTTGTACATTAATGGTTATCACGGTGTTCTTCTTTCGTATACCTTGAACTACATCAGCAAAAGATCTCTGACCATTATACCCTGTTGTAACTTTACTGTGCTTCCATTGCTCCGTCTGTGCACTCTTACCTTTTCTATCCTCTTCTTTCTTTGAATACTGAGCATTGCTTCCGAACTCTGCCAATCTCACTTTCAAACTCTTATCATCGCACCATACTCCATCCGCTTTTTGGACTGCTACCCTTGCTGCTGTAGAACAGTCATACCGAACAAAGCCGAATCTTGAACCAGTAGCTTTCCTCCTTTTATTTGGGATGAATACATCCTTTACCACACCATAGCTACTAAACAGATTAAAGAGACTTCATGGCACCATAGATGCCGGCAGATTATCGACAAAAACCGTGATGAAACCTACACCCCTGTGGTGAATCTGTTGATATCTTGGCCTTCTTTTCCGGGTCACCAGTGTCCACCCTCCTCTCATTCTTTTTTTAGATGCACTTTTTTTAGAAGAAGATAACGACTTGACATAAGATTTTTTTCTTATCATTGGAGTAAAAATTTAAAAAATTTCAAAACAAAAATACAGTAATAGCAAGTCATATAACACATTATTAGAGAAGCTCTTAGAATTCACAATTCACTTATAATGACGGGGAAGTGTTTGGGTGTGCAAGGCACATATCATATGTACTTGTGTAAATTTTCACAAATATACATAAGTTATCTTACAAAATCACATAAATTCTCACAAATATGCTTAAGTTGTAATTTCTCAAATTTTTATGGATTAACTTACGTATATTTGTGAGAACTTACGCAAGTGCATATGGTATTATCTTGCACACTTAAGAATTGTCCTATAATGACATGACAACAGAGTTGGACCTTATATTGTTAAGTTTATGACAAATCTAACTTGAGTAAATTTGAAAAAAAAAAAAAAAAAAAAAAAAAAATTACTATGAACCTTATATCTTTTTCCTTATATATATATAAAGCATACTAGGTTCTTAACATGAACCCTTATTATCACAACTTCACCCCCCCTCCCCCCGGCCCGCCTAAGGGATTGTTTGAGATATTCTAAATAAGTGTATTTCTTGACTTTTTATGAAATATGAGTTGAATTTGAAGTGATGTGGTAGAGAGGTGATGTGACTTAAATAAGATAATGTGACTTAAATATGATAGTGACTTTTTGACTTTTTCAATGGATGCCAAACCTAACCTAAATTAGGCGTGACAGAGTATTTGTTTTATTGTAATATGTTAGAGTGACTATGTGAACTTGTTCAATTCTTGTAAACCAACTCATGTGATATCAGTACTGCAACACTATAGCAATCATATTCAAGTCCTGTAGCATATTTGTCTTAAAACTCTCTTTTTATTTATTTATTTCTATATAAGGGGCTCTTATGTATTTTATTCAGCAGAAAACTAATAGTATAAACTTGGTTATTCCTATTATTCCATTGATTATTGATTGTACCTTCTTGATTACAAGCTTGATATCAAAGCCACAATTTATATTTCAATCCTTCTAATTACCAAATTCAAACACATTTATGAGATTTTCATAATTATCGATATGTAATTGTCCACATATATATATATATATATATATGTGCGGTAGTTATGCACATCCATCCTATAACATAGAAAGTTGACCGTGTGATTTGTATTTTTTTTTTTTTTTATAAAAATTATGCATGAATTTTTTTTTTAAATTTGTTTGTTGTATATAAAAGAATTGCTGGAGGGGGAAGAGTCAAGAATTGAGGAGTATGTGCTCAAAAAAAAAAAGAAAAAAAAAAGAATTGAGTTGTATCCAGCCGTACATTGAAGGATTCATTGCAAAAGCCCCAACAACCACAGACAAATCAAAAAACATATATAATCATTAGTCAGACTCCTGATTATTACAATATTAGTTTTCATATTCTTTTTATTTATTTTTTAACTTATCAATTTCATTGGAATGAAAACGACAATTTCAAACTATGGATATTGACATGCAGATAAAGGTCCAACCAAACTTAACACTGTGCAAAACGACAACAGTTTCGCGGCTAGGTTTTGACTTTCTGACCCAGCACCTTCGGCCTCATCTCTCCCCACCCGTTCCTGCTTGTCTCAAATATATATAAAAAAATTCCTTCCTTTGTTCATGCATTTTTTATTTTTATTTTTTATTTTTTTAATGATTGATTAAATTTCAACTTATCTAAATTGTCTGAATTACATGAATCAAATGTCCGGTCAGACGACTAGTGTCACCTCTGTCAACCGTGATTGTCACACTTGTCAACCGCGACTGTCACCTTTGTCTATCAGTGTGTCAATCAGCATCCATCTGAATGACCGTATCTTATCGGATGACCAATCAGATGACTATCCAAATGACTAGTCAGATGACCGACATCTACAAATTCAGATAATTCGGGTGAGTTTAAATTCGATGGATGTAGCAATGTTATTTATTTATCTTTTTTTTTTGGAAAAATTATAAATGAGATTAACTTTTCAAAAATAATTTCTTACACATAAAAAAGTTTATGACTTTAATAATTAAAAAGGACAATTACAAAAAAAAAAAAAAAAAAACTTAATTGTGATGTAGGGAAACGTATTAGAAAGACGAGCAAACAATGAAATCAAATCACAAACAAATTTGAATTAGAGATACTCTCTTTAAGAATGAATAATATTGAGAAACTTCTCTATTTTTATTAATCAAATATCAATTCCAACTCCATAGCCCTAAGGCTTACATCTTTATTTATACTAAAAATAATTCTTACTAATCAAAAAAATCTAAAAAGGAAAATATATATTCTTGTTAGCCAAGAGTATTTAAAAAGGAAATACAATATTAAAAAATAAAAATAATTCTTGTCAAGCAAACAATCCTATTATTGTAAATAAGAAAATAAATGAAATAAGAAACTTAAATAAATAGGAAAATAAAAGATCATAGTATTAAATAAAAGGGATATTTATCAATAAATCTCATCTCGCAAACAAGTATTCCAATTAGTGTCAAGTTTTTTCTATTGATTTGTTAAATCCTATTAGTGGAGATTTTCTTTCTGTGTGGTCCTATTTTCAATTTTGGTAGTGTTTTGGTGGACAGTTATACCCTTTTATTAATGTGACAGGTATAATACGACACTCAAATGTAACAGGTATTAATGTGACACTCTAACGTGATGGGTAAAATATGGCACTCCAAAAAAATTAAAAATTCCTTAGTATACTTTTCCCAAATATGACATTTAGATGTAACGGGTATGATGTGATACTCTAAAAAAACTAAACACTCATTAGTGTACTTTTCTTACATGTGACGACGTGCGCGGGTATGGTGTGACACTCCAGAAAAACTAAAAACACTTTAGTGTATTTTTCCTAAATATAACATGTGATGCTCCAATATGCCGAATATCATGTGACACTTCAAAAAAACTAAAAATTATGATATGACATTCCAAAAAACTAAAAACTCGTTTGTATTTTTTTCAAATGTGACAACGTGACAAGTATGATGTGACATTTTAAAAAAATTAAAAACTATTTAGTATACTTTTATCAAATATAACATATGACACTTCAATGTAACGGGTATGATGTGATATTTTTAAAAAATTAAAAACTCCTTAGTGTACTTTTCTCAAATGTGACACTCCAATATGACAGGTATGATGTGACATTAAAAAACTTCTTAGTGTAATTTTTTTCAAATGTAACAGTCCTTCGGGCATGCATTGTTCAAACTAGTGAAGTTTACACAGACTCTCCACTTGCCATTCTTCTTCTTCACCACTACCGTATTGGACAGCCAGGTGAGGTAGTTTACTTCTCGGATTGCTTAAGCCTTTAGTAACTTCTCCACCTCCTCTTCCATTGTCTGCACATGGACCAAAGTTGGTCTCATCGCTCTTTGAATTACTAGTTTGGCCGACTTGTCTACATTAAGTTTGTAACAGGTGACCTTAGGACTAATCCTCGGCATCTCATAGTGTGTCCAAGTGAATACTTCTATGTTTTCTCTAAAAAAGACTTCCATTTGCCTTTCTTCTTCCTCGGCTAAACCAGAGCCGAGAAGGAATAATCGCTCCCCATCTCCTTTTTGTACAAGGACTTTTTTCAAGGGTTCTTCGCTCTTATCAGCGGGCTCTTTGCCGACTTCAAGACCTCGTGGTCTTTGTTTTCAATCTTTGTTGCCTTTGCTTCTCTTACACTACAGGTGTACTTTATTGCTGTCACGGAGGAATTTTTCGCCTGTACTTGGTCTCCCCCTTACTTCTTTAATCCTCTGTTCAGTTGGGAATCGCAATAGTTGGTGCAGCGTTGAAGGAACAACCCTCATTGCATACAGGCAAGGTTTTCCCAGAATGATGTTGTATATGGGGGGTATCTATTCGGTAAATTTTGTAATTACCTTCTTGTTTCCTACCTGAATCTCTAGGCTCGTGGCTCCTAAAGTCCATGTTGGCGTTCCATTGAATCTGACTATAGGGCTGTCAGATTGTTCGAGATCATCCTTATTGAGGCCAAGCTCCTTGTAACATCTGACATACATGATATCACAAGAGCTACCTTGATCAATCAGGGTGCGCCTCACTTGGCAATCTCCAACCTTCAATGTCACCACCGGTACATTGTTGTGTGGATGCTAAGCCATGTCCAGGTCCTCTTCGGTGAAAGATATCATTGGCCCCTAATGTCCACTTGTCCTGGGTTTTTTCTGCTGGACCTGGTAGACATGTTGCAGATGCTTTACCCTCTGAGTCTGCCCTCGAACTTCATTCTCGTTGACCTTCAAGTGAATCACATTGATTACCTGTGGCCCCTCTACTTGCAGTGGTGGTGGTGGTGGTGCTACTGCTGTTGTAGGCGCCTGGGCCAGCTTTGCCTGCTTCTCTATTGTTTTTGCTTCATTGATCAGGTCTCTCAGGTGTCCCTGTCAGACCAAATCTTCCAGGTGTGAGTTCAGAGCCCGGCACCCCTGTGTCATGTGTTCGTCTTCCTCATGGTAGACACAGCGCTTCCTAGGATTCCTGTCCATGAACTCCCCCGAGACCCTCTATGATGCCCTATAGTATGGCTGGTTCCTAATTCTTTCCAAGACCTTATAGACGGGGATCTTGACGATTGTACTTACTGCCTACATGGATCTCAACCCCAACTCTGATCTATTAACACTAGTATTTCCTAGGTCTCGATTCAAAATCAAATCAATGCAGATGTGGCAAAGGCAACATTAAGTATTCAAGAACACAGTCAGAGTGAAGAAACCATGGGTGAACTAACCAAGAAAATGCTCAAAATATGGATAAGTGATTCGAAGACACAGAAACATAATCAAAGGCATTAACGAATTTATTAACATCGAAGTGATTGAGTGTGAAACAGTTTGCAAGAAATATGAACCAAACAAAGCACAAGAAAACAGAGCCAAGTGACATGAGGAACAATGGACAAATCAAGGGATAAACATGAACAATTACAGTATGTGTAGTGGGTTAAAGATAAATTCATTCATGAACAGTAAATCATTCGAAATGAAATAGAAAGAGAATAAGGAACTTACAGAATGGAGCCGAAGAAATAGACACTGGAATGGGGTTCACCGAAGTTATATGGTGATGATGGCTGGAACCAGGTTAGCCAAAGGTGATGAACGGACAAGTTATAGAAAGCTTCAAGGCACAGCCATGTCGGTTCGAGAAAAGGATTGTAGAGAGAGAAAATCTGAGCAAGAGAGAGATTGTATTTGCAAAAGTGAAGAGACGGAGAGAGAGGGGGAATAAGTTTTGTTAAAAAATGAAAAGGCGGCAAACATGATGAAGTTACCTTGGACGAGGTGCTTGTCAGGCAGTGTAACAACTTCGATGTGACTTGATGGCACATGACAGGTACGAACCAATAAGAAGGGGACACGTGGAAGAAACAGTTGGGGCAATGGAGCATGACAGCTCATCAGCAATAAAGATTCTTGGAATTCTTGAACTAGTTAGGTAATGACCTCGGCTAGGGAGGCGATCTCGGTTGACAAGTGCGATCTCGGTTGAGATGTTGAAAAAACTTGGTTATTGGTTCTTGATTCTTGATTCTTGATTCTTGATAAAAGGGGCATCTGAGTCCTCGTTACCTAAAGCCGACGAGTAATGATCTCGGTCGGAGAAGTACATTTATAGGTTCCATCACCTCAGGTTGCCGAGGTAATGAAAGCTAAGGGGCAACTATGGAGAGGTATTTTGCAAATGACGCCACGTGGCCGATGTGTCTCCGAGATGTTGGCCAAGGTGCCAAGTGGGCAAGTCACGTTGCCGAGGTGGTTGCGGTATTGTCGAGATTTAGTGTGATAATGCCGGAATCCTAAGATATTTGGATAAGGGACAAGAGTCCTAGGTAAGAGGAGGCTCTTAATCTAAATAAGGATAAGGCTTTTAAAGAGTTTATCCGTATCTAGCTAAGAGTCCGAGATGATCATTGAGCTTGAGTCCTACGAAGTAAGACTTCCAGGGGACTAGGTCATTGCTAGTTATAAAAATGAGGCACCTTTGTGGGTCTAACTTGTGCATTGAGTACTTGTGTGAGATCTTTGAGAGATTGTTTGATTGACTTGATCGTCAGAGTGCCCCCGGATGGACGAACCATCGTGGTATTCTCATTTTCTTATTGGCAGGTGATTGGCTTAATCTATTCTATCGTGTGTTCTCCAGCTAAGTTCCTTATTTGGTTGTATGGTCAGAAATCAATGCCCACACATGAAAAAGTTAAGGTAAAAAAATACATCATTGTCTATTAATCTCAATTAGTTTGGCACATACAAATTAGAATAATAATTTATCTCCTAATTTTATTCTTTTAATTCAACCTTTAATGATGTGGAACTAGGAAAGTTAAAGATGAGAGGGAGACGGCTGTAGAATCACTTTATAGAAGAGTGTGCCACGTTATTGAAGCTAAAATTAGATAAACAAAATTAAAGAAATATAACACCATTTTATAAAGGGGAATTTTTTTTAAGGTCCCTAATAATAACAATTTAGAGGATAAAGGACACCAAAAAAAATAGTGATGCATCAGGTCCCTGAACAACATGGCGCGCGTTTTTAATTATTTTGTGGACCAAAATACCCTTCTCAAAATCAACACAGAAACGAAACTCATTCCGACGTCTGAGTTCTATTCCAAGCATCCAGTATCTTCACGAACAAGAGAACAACAGAATTAAGGTTTCAATATCATCTTCACCATCGACATTAGAGTTTCGTTATCTTCTACAAAAATCATTCCCATTCCTTCCTCACAAATTTCTCTGACCCCGTTTTCACTATTCATCGTCATCTCAGTTCATCTTCGTCACGTCGCATCTTCGTCTCAGGCCACATCAACTCGTCATTCAAATTTCATCCTAACTCTGGTAAATTTTTCTACAATACAACTAGATTTTCTTTGGAAACACAGTTAATTGCATTTTATATTAACCTTCCATAAATTAGGGTTTCAATTTCGTAATAAAAAGCTACCTGAATTTGAAAAAAGTTATTTCTGTGTGTTTTGAACTTATTCTTGTACATGTTTGTGTGATTTTATCTGTAAATTTCTCTGGCATTTGAATTTTTCTAGTTTTTGCTTGATATATGTTTCTTCTTTCAATTTTCTCTGGCATGTTTATTTTGAAAAAAGTAATTTTCTGTGTTTTCATCTTATTCTTGAACATGTTTCTGTGATTTTGTCTATAAATTTTCCTGCTCTGTAAATTTCTCTGTAATATGTATTTTTAATTAGAATGTCTATCTTTCTCTGGAATGTCTATTACTCTCTTGTCTCTGACTAAGTTTCTCAGGTATTTATAATTTTCTCTGACCATATCACATCACTTTCCTCCCTTGTGTGTCTCTATCATGTTTAATTTTCTCTGGCATTTTAATATTATGGACTGGAATGAATGTTTCTTCTTTGAATTTTCTCTGACATGTGTATTTTGAAAAAAAGTTATTTCTCTGTGTTTTGATCTTATTCTTGAACATGTTTTTGTGATTTTGTCTATGAATTTCTCTACTTTGTAAATTTCTCTGGAATATGTATTTTTCTCTGGAATGTCTATTACTCTCTTGCCTCTGTTTAAGTTTCTCTGGTATTTATAATTTTCTCTGACCACAACACATCACTTTCCTCCCTTGTGTGTCTCTATCATTGTTAATTTTCTCTGGTTGTGTATGTAAATTTCTCTGGCATTTTAATATTATGAATTGAAATTTTCTCTGGAATGGAAATTTCCTCAAGAATATGTAATTTTCTCCGGAATGTGTATTTTTCTCTGGTATGTTTATTTTATTCAATTCTTGGTTTCAATGTGGTGTAATTTTCAGTGGCATGTTTACATTACTTTGTTTATTTTATCTTGCTAATTGTGGAATGAAAATTTTCTTTGGCTTGCCATGTTTACTTTTCTCTGTCATTCATTTTCTCTGGTATGTTTCCTTCTATATGTAATTTTAACAATTGTTAAAAATTTCTCTTCCATGTTTATGATGCTTTGTTGATTTTTCCTGACATTTAATTTTCTCTGGCATGTCCAATTTTCTGTAATTTTCCCTTATCTGTAATTTTCTCTGACATCTCCAATTTTCTCCATTATTTGTAATTTTTTCTGACATGCCCAATTTTCTCTGGCATGTTCAATTTTCTCTGGGATTTAATGTTGACATCTTTATGTTTTAATCATTGTCTTGAAATGACAAAACGTAAAAGCAGCAAAACACCGGAAACACCAAGTAAGAAACAGAAACTCTCTCAATCTTCTTATAAGCTAAGATAAAAAACTAGCAACAAAACACTAGAAATACCAAGCAAGAAAGAACAACTCTCTCAGTCTTCTTATGATCTAAGATCAAAAACCAGTAGCAAAACACCACAAACTCCTCGTCAAAATACACAAGTCCAAGGTGATGAAGCAACTAGCATCCAGATGAGTACCCCAACTTCAAAAGACTCAAGCTCAAGGGGAAAAAAACCTGTTAAACTCCAAAGAAAGAGAGCTCACTATAGCATTCAATACCAATCCAACCTCTCATCTGTTGTCTCCTTTTTTCAAACACTTAAATTCAATTCAAACCAACTTGTAGAGCTTCAAAAGACCCAATTCTGGTATTTGATCTAAGCTCTAACCACTGGAAGGATGGATCCAAGGAAATCTGATGATGATGTAGTTGCAATAATCCAATGTTATAATGAAAAAATAAAAGCATTCACCGTTGGTAAAAAGAACTTGACCTTTACAATAAATGACATGACCTTGATTTTTGGTTTGCAAGGATGTCACGACCCAAACCCGGCCCTATGGGTTTAGCACCGTAACCGGCCAGTAATCCGAGATTACCGAAGGCCTGCTTACCAGTAGAACAGTAAAAGCAGAGTTCAGGGCCTGGCGGAAGCCAATACAGTCAATAAATAGTGTCCATTGAGTTGTGACAGTCTGTATGCCAAAAAGATTTTTCATGCATTTATACATCTAAACAGTACAGTCTATACAACATTTACAGTCAAACAGTGTGGGAACTCAATCCCTATCATAACAGTACAGTACGGTAAACATTCAGTCTATACAAAACAGTAAGACAGTACAGAAGGGGAATGCTAAAACACCCCTAAGCCTTGACACGATAGCCTCGAAACCTCGCAGTGAGGCACATAGGCTGGCTTGACAAGACTGGAGTCTACCCACGCTCCTAGCTCCGATCTGGTGGCTGAGCACCTACATATATATATATAAACAGTGAGCTAAAGCCCAGTGAATAACATAAAGCGTAAAGAGGTTAAGAATGAAATGTCCTTACAGTAGTGAAAACAGTTCATTAAACAGTATTTCAGTCTTTCAGTCAGAACAGTTATTCAATCATATGTGGTACATCCATTAGCATAGCAGTAAACAGTAGGTCTTAAAGACCGAACAGTAATGATGGCCATCGATCAGTAAACAGTAATGGTTCCACGAGGGAACCGACAGAGATCTCTGTAACAGTAACAGTCAGTAACAGTAGGTGCTAAGGATGCCACAGTACAGTTCAGAAATAAATGACATACATTCATTCAATAAATAATTACATTTCAGTAAACAGTTCAGTTCAGTAAATAGTTCAGTTTAGTGTTCAGAAATTCATCATTTGAACATATCTTTACACAGTTGTTACTCACAGAGTTTGGGCTACAGTATGCTAGAGCGTGTCTCCCCAGTCGCCAACCCTACACAGTTCACAGGTTGAACACACACTAAGCTACACAGTTGGGAAATATCATAACTTAATCCCTAGTTTGCCTTGGTGTGTTCTACATCTATAACCTCATTAAGATGTCTTAAACTAGGCCTAAGAATGCCTAGAATGGGATGAGGATGCAAAAATACACTTAGAAAACATTTTGCAAGTTTTGCTGAAAATAGGAGCCTCGCTCGAGCGAGACTTTCTTCGCTCGAGCGAGCTTCCAAAATCAAAGGCTTCGCTCGAGCGAACAATCCTTCGCTCGGGCGGTCTGATGAAATAGTAAAAATACTGGATGCTCGAATTTTACGCTCGAGCCACCACTCCTTCGCTCGAGCGTAGCTCAGAGTAAACGTTGGTCGCTCGAGCGAGGAATCCTTCGCTCGAGCGAAGAAGCCAAATCTGGAATTTCCAGATTTGCCTTCCAAGCTCAAACCAAGCATTCTATCACTCAAAACTCGACCTCTTGGGCCCAAATTCTGGAAAACACATCCAAATCCAATGTATAACAAGTTTCAAAAGCCAATTTGTACATGCAAGGGCCAAGAGTGAGTCAATTAAAACCATTTTTCAAACCCATTTTCAAGAATAAACTTCAACCATGCCATGCATGAGTTAAAACCATATCAAAGCTTTATTTCTTGCTCTAATGAGCTCAAACCTTTCAAAACAAGATGAAAACATGGACGTATACATAAATGTGAACATGCATGCACCATTTTGCCATGAAATCAACTCAAACTTCAACATTTCAACCATGCATGCATGAACTAAGCTATAATTCAACTTATATGAACTAGAACATGACTTAACTCTACAATTTGCCAAGAATCTAGTAAGAATCAACTTTAAGGACATCAATAAGGGCTGGAATTCCATACCTAAGTCTTCAATTATGAGAATACAAGCTTAAGTTTGTAATTTATCCTTCAATCTTCAAGTTTCTTAGCAAAATCAAGCAATGCAAGAAGGAAATCACTTCTCTCCCTTTTCTCTCTCTCTAATTTCGGTGGGATCAAGGGAATGAAGTTAAGCAAAATGTTGCCTAAGTGTGTAAAGGCTCTACAATGATAAGAATAAACAAAAGCCACTTAATGACAATTCCGTAAATAAGGCGACTTATATGCTTAGCTTATTTTAATCTAATTTAATCATACCTAATCACGTCGTAGATAAATATACCATTAAATCACATAAATTCCAATGATTCCAAAACATAAATCTATTTTCGATTCGACCGTCGATAAGGCCTTCAATTTGCAGTTATAAGCATAAAACACGAACAGATAATCAAATAACCAAACAGATAGAATGCAATACAATAAACATGCTCAGTCAGTTCAATTTAAATTTTCAATCAGTCCGTTCAGTACTTCAGTTAGTTCAATTATCAGTCATAAGCAGTCCAATTTAGCAGTAATCAGTATGTAATTCAGTGGTTAATCGGTAATCAAAACGAGGGTTGTTACAAAGGAGGTAAAGGAGCCATGTCATTAAGATACTCTAAAAAGCCAAAATCTACATTCCTAAGGAGAAGATTCCAAAAGGACACAAGGCTCACTGGTCCTGTTCTTAAAAATGCCTTGGTCAAAGCAATGAAAGGCAAGCAACCAACTGACTTCAAAGATGTAGCAATCATTGTTACATTGTACTTATGTCTCACCTTATTTTTTTGCAACAAGTGGGAATTCAATAGGGTGGGTTTTTATAAAGTATGTGGAACCTTTTGAATCAATGAAACAGTATAATTGGCCAGAAGCAATCACATCAATATTGATTGATTCTATCATAGCATTGCACAAAACTCCAGAAAAGTTATGGGGTGTGTCATTGCATTGCTAGTAAGTATAATATCCATTCAAATTTGCAGTTATCATACTTACAAATTTGTGCGTTTAGAAAAATTTAATTACTTTAATTTTCATCACAGTATTGGCCATGTGAACATGCAAATATCATTGACTTGGAAAACAGTAACACAACTGACTTCCCAAGATATGCCAAGTGGAACCTGTAAACCTTGACGAAACAGCTGCAGAAGACACCAGTCCACTCTTTTGCACCTCAACAAGTTAGATTTCTATCACTACTGAAATCTCAGTGAAATTCTAAAATTTCTCTGACCACTGCTTTGTTTCCCTCCTTGTGCATTGATTGATTAAGATCAATTTTCTCTAAACTATCAATTTTTGTTTTCTTCTTTGGTTACCACTGGTTTATGTCTACCATTGTAATCAATTTTTTCTGCAATCCAAATTTCTCTGACCACAATTGTAACACATTAACTTATATGCCCTGATTGATTTTCTCTAATATCTGAATTATGTTGGTTGTTTCATAATTTTCTCTGGCCCATAAAATTGTTTCTCCTTGTGTGTAATTTTCTCTGACCCATAACTTATGTGCCTTGCATCTTTGATAAACATTGTTTATTTCTACCCTTCTAATGAATTTTCTCTAGAATCCAAATTTCTCTGACACAATTATAGTCAAACATTAACTTATATGCCTTGATTGATTTTCTCTAATATCTAAATTATGTTGCTTGTTTCATAATTTTCTCTGCCTCATGAAATTAACTCCTTGTCTGTAATTTTCTCTGGCCTATACAATTTTCTCTGAAGTTTGTTTCCCATTAATATCATTTAGATGAATTTTATTTTCCTTATTTGAATTTTTTCTCTCAGTGAATTTTGTAACATTTCTCTAATAAAAGAGCCTTCTGTTATAGATATATAACAAGGAGCTAGTCAAAAATCCATCAGAGGAGTTCTGTCTTGGTAAAAAGATGAAGAAAAAAATCAAAAAAGGCAATTGTCAAATTCAATGAGACATTACAAGATTCATCTGAAGAATGAGGGAATGAAGAAGCAGAAGGCAACATAGAAGAATACGAAGCCAGCATTGGACAAGAAGATCAAGCAAGCAGTGGAGAAGCAGAAGCCAGAGAAGAAAGTGAAGAAATAGAAGCAGAAGACAAAGAACAAAATGAACAGAAAGAAGAAGACAATAAAGAAGAAGATGAACAGCCAGAAGAAAACAAGGAGGAAATTGATGAAAAAGAACGTAATGAGCCGATGGACCAACAACATGATAGCATTTGTGGCTCAACAATGCATCAGCCTCAAGAATCTGAGGAATTAAAAGATGCCCAAATTGCTGATCTACGTCAAAGACTAAAGGCGTTTTCTCAATCTAAAAAAGAAGAAGAGAGACATTGGATTGAATTACTTGCTGAAAAGGATATTGCAATAAGAACCTTGACATCACTTAACTCAGAACTTCAAGAGAGAGACAGCACAATCCAAATGAAACTAAGGATGTTGGAGGTTCAAAAAGGAGATGATACAAAAACAATTCAACAGTTGAGGTATTCAATTTCGGAGCTTCAAACTGAAAATGCTAAATTGCATGAACAGGTTCAAGAACTATCGGTCCAACTAGCAACACAATCATGTCGAACACTAACACAACTTCAACCACAAAGTCAGTGAAAATCTTGAGCCACAAAAAATTATGTCCTTTTGTCAACATAACTGAGAGAAATTTCTATTTATTATAATTTTCTATGTCATTGGTAATTTTCTCTGGAAGTTATATTTCTCTGAACATATTAGTTTCTGCCGCTTATTTCTATTGATTTCTACTACTCATTTGATTTTCTCTGTCTATTTTCTTATTCAATTTTTGGGGCTTGTTTGATTTTCACTTTGTATAGTTGGAATGCAAGTGGAACAACAACCAATAACCTAACAAGAACAAATGGCACACAAAAAACAACCGAAACAAAAGACAAAAGTCTATGGTAACTAGAAAATATTGAATCAAATAAATTTACATATTGAAATATCATCTGTTACTTCAGAGAAATTTCACTTTTACTGATATTTTCACTGTCTACAGTCAAAAAAGATCCGATATCAATGATAAAAAATTTAAAGGCAAAAGAAAGGAAGGAAAAGCAACACGATCCAGAATTTCAATATCCCAAAGTTGCGAAAGTGACTAGAGGTTTAAAACAAGCTGTAAAGCAAACTGAGCAAACCACGAAGGATAAAAAAGTACTTGATGCTGATACGTACGTCTTACCTCAACCTACAAGCATCAGAAAATCTTGGGTCTTTCCACAAACTCTACTGATTTCAAGATTGATAAAAGATCATGTAAAAGACATCTTGCAGCACATATCAAATGTGTCTGGACTTGAGTAAGTACAACAAACAAAATAGAAGATAACAAACAACAAATTACAAACTTATATTGCATTAACAACAATTAAATCCATTCTTTGTCATCTTGTAGGGCTTTAATTTGGACAAGTGAGTTGAATCTCATTACCTTTGAAGACATTGGAAACCTAATAAAGCAAAAAGAAATTTCCAACAATGTAAATCTTTCATCAAAATTTCTCTGCAATGTTCCATCAGCCTTTATAAATCAATATTACAATTATAAATCATATTTTTCAGGTCATTGATGGCTATGGAAAGATCCTTTTTGCTGACCAAATGAGAGAAAGACAACAACCAACTTCATTTTTTTTCACATCCATGAGCTTAGTATGTTACTACTATTTTATTTGATTTTCTCTAGAATTTACTTACTACTTTCTCTTCTTAAGATACTTCTTGAAGCCAGTTGTGTCACTAGTCTAATTTTCTCTAGTTAGTTGTGTGCATCTAAAATTTATGTGTATATTTCTTAAATTCCTGTCATTTCAACTTTCTCATAACATAACCATTTTTTGATTTTACCTGACCACAGAATTTCATCAAGATGACGGAAAATCAAACTTTTCGAGTCTCATTATTTGACAAGCATATTGAAACAGCATGGAGGAACTACAGGTTCCTCCATTTTTCAATGAATACTGGGGGTAATCAGAAGTCAACAGATAGAAATCACTGGACCTTGCTTGTCCTGGACAAATAAGACAATTTGTGGAGGTTCTACAACTCCCTAAGGCCAATGAGGGATGATGCAGAAGACAAATATGTCAAAGATGCAAAACAATTGGTAACGAGTGCAAATTTCTCTAATCCATCATAATGTTTATGTGATGATAATTTTCATAGAATCCCATTGATTTGTCTATAAATTTCTCTGTTATTTAAAAATTATTTTTTTGCAGCAAGATTATGTGGAGAATTTTTTGAAAGCTTGCTTTGAAAGAGAGGCTCAATCACAACCCTCTTTCAAATTGATAAACTCACAAAACACAAGTTACGACTTTGAGTATGTCAACAATACTCAAGAACAAGACAGTGATTCGTAAGTTTCATACAACATTTATAAATAAGATAATCTAATTTGCATGTTTCTTAAAACTAACCATACCTATAATTTGTATGCAGTCTAGGTTGTGGCCTCTTTGTCTGCCATATAATGAAACAATATAGCAAGCATGAACCTATCAGCTCCAAATTGTCCACACAAGACATAAAGTTGATGAGGGTAGAACTCATAGAGAGATTTGTGACCGAAGTTGGCCGGTCATGGACTGAACCAATTGAAATACCTCCAGAAGAAGAACCAAAAATGTAATAGTGAAACTAGTGAAATGAAGACAATGTACATATCCACACAGAGAAAATTGTCTAACATATATGTATATATCCACAGAGTATTAACCATTCAATTTTTTGTTCATACATTGAAGGAATGATGATACTTGACATATATGTATATATCCTTTTTTGACTAATGTAAATTTCAATTTTTTTTTTATTTTGACTAATGTAAATTTCATACCTATCAATGGTTAAATATATATATATATATATATTTTTATTGTGATTGTCAACACAATCCACACAGAGAAAATTGTCTGGAGAAATTTCTTTAGTATGATATTACTAGAAATTCACAGAGAAATTTAACTCGTATCATCCCAAGGGGATGCCTATATGATTATGTAATCTGTAATATTTTGTGTTGGTACAAAACAATCATCAAACTCAACAAAACACAAAGCGCACAGTAATTTTCTCTGCTACTGGAAAATTTCACTGGATGAATTTGAAGTTTCAAAACACAATGCCCAGATAATTTTCTCTGCTAGTGGAAAATTTCTCTGGATGAAACTGACGGATTCGAATGGTGACAGAAAATGAAATTTTTGAGTTGTGAATTTCTCTAGGTTGAGTGATTTGGAGAGGGGAAATTTCTCTGGGTTGGTGAGGAAAATTTTTCTGGCTTCGAGAAAAATTTCCAAGTTGACGAGATTCTAGATAAATTCTTCCCTGGTCTAGAGAAATTCTCAACTCAAAGAAATTTCAAAAGAGCTTAATTTTGTTTCTTGGTTGTACTCAGTGCAATAATTTTGTGTATGCTCTATCTAGTGTGCACATTTCTTGAAGTGAGTCTAGAAAAATTCTTCCCTGATAAGAATTTCTCTGTGAAGTCCAGAGAAATTCTTTGAATCTCTCTAGTTTAAACTTAGAGAAATTTCAACAAACACAATGCACACTGTTTTTCAATACTATTCGCAAATTTCTCTGGATGAATTGGACCTCACAAAACACAATGCACATTTCAACAAACACAATGCCCATAGTAAATTTCTCTTCTACTGGCAAACTTCTATGGATAAATTTGACTGATATGAAGTTACCAGAAATTCACAGAGAAATTTAACTCGTATCGTGCCAAAGAAGGTGCCTATATGATCATGCAATCTGTAATGCACTGTGTTAGTACAAAACAATTATCAAATTCAAAAAACACAATCCACACAGTACTTTTCTCTGCCATTGTCAAATTTATGTGGATGAATTTGAAGTTTCAAAACACAATACACAGAGAATTTTCTCTACCATAGGAAAATTTCTCTGGATGAATTTGATAGGTATTACAAACCCATTGCCTATAGTATATATCAACAAACACAATGCACACTTTAACTGATATTGAAAAATTTCTCTGGATGAATTTGATTGATATTATTAGATACACTGTCTAAAAAATACATTTTACAAAACAAAATACACAAAGTAATCATCAAATGTATTATTTAATTAATAAAATGTATTATCCTCAACTATTTAACAAAGGTTCCTTGCATGTCCTCTTATTATGGTGACCAATACTCTCACAATGACTACATTTAATCACCCTTTTAAACTCTCCAGTAGAAGCAATTCTATTCTTCTTCGGCCTCCCAACTAGTCTCTTGCTCAATGGAGGTAAAATCATAGCATCTTCAATGCTACATACAGGTTTTTTAACAGTTGAAACTGGGCCAATCGAAAATGAGTATGCTTGACGATACATATCAACATGAAAAAATGGTTCAACAAATGAATTCAAATTCTTTCCACTCCTAAAAATTACAGTAACAGCATGTTGACATGGATACCCATTTATTTCCCATTTTTGACATGAACAAGTTCTCAACCCAAGATCAACCATAAACGAAAGAAAACAATGCACTTCAAAGACATTATCAGATGATAAACTCGCATTCCATGTCCTCCCATCCAAAAAAAACTTCTCTAATACACTATCCATATGAGGATACAGAAATTTATTCCATTTACTAGAGAGCAGCCTCCTATCAGACCTCATATTCATGATTTGCAACCGTATCATGTTCACCAAATTTGTTATTGGCAAGTGCCGAGCTTCTCGTATCCATGAATTGAATGACTCAGCAATATTTGAATATATCTCACCATAACGTTTTCCTACAAAATACGCATCACTCCAATTTTCATATGGTAAACTTCTCAAAAAAAACACTCACAATGTTTCCTCCCTCACTTTTTAATTCATTTAACTTGAAATGAAATGATGCCTTTGTTGGCACATATGTACATTCTGAAAACTTGGATACAATCGTCTCCATAACCAAATTTGTGTTTCCACATGACAACTTATCCCTCAAATTTCTCTTTAGATGTTCAAGACAAAATCCATGAAAGCAGTTAGGGAAAAACCTAGCAATTCCTTCTACAATACCACAATGTCGATCTGATATGAAACTTATCACCCTTTCTGATCCCAATACTCCACATAAATGTTCAAGAAACCAACACCAATTGTCTTTATTCTCAGCATCAACAACAACAAAAGCTATAGGAAAAAAACCTACAAAACAAATAGGAATAAGCATATCAGATATACACATGCTGAGAAAATTAGAACAATAAACAACCAGAGAAATTTGACACTACCAACATCCAGAGAAAATTCACTTAGTGCTCAACTCTAGAGAAAATTCACACATTTGCAGCATCCAGAGAAAATTGACTTAGTGACTAACTACAGAGAAAATTCACATAATCAGAATATCCAGAGAAAATTCTCTTAGTGACCAACTACAGATACAATTCACACAATTAGAATATCTAGAGAAAATTCACACACTGACCAAAATCCAGTGAAAATTCTCACAGTGGCCACAACCATAGAAAATCCACACAGTGGCCAAAACCAGAGAAAATTCAAAGTGTCAGAGAAAAATCATATTCACTCAATTCCTACATGTATAGAAAATTTACATACTTAGATAAAATTAAATATATTTACAATTACCTTTATTCTCATCTTTCCTCGTTGCAGTAAACATAACTCCTTTGTATCGTCCTTTCAAAAATGTTCCATCAAGAAAAAGCAATGACCGACAATATTTGAAACCAGCAATGCATGCATGAAAAGCCATAAACACTCTTTTGAAACGCTTGTTATCTTCAAAATCTAACTCAAAACGACTACCTGGATTGTTCTTCAATGCCTCATCAAAATACCACCATAATTGATCGAATGACAAACAAGAATCTCCATATGTACTACATTTTGCTTTTTCAACCCCCAACCAACCACAGTTATAACTGATTGAGATTCCATACTTGTCTTTCATTTCTTTGACAACATCCACTAGATGAGTTAAAGGTTTTGCACTTACCTCTTCAAGTAACAGCCTAGAAACTAAGCTAGAAATCATCCTAGCATGTTTACTCGTACGAACCGCCACACCACACGTATGTTCATTGTTCAAAGTCCTTATGTAGAAGAATCCATTTGTTTTTTCAACTGAAGCATGTACACGCCACATATATCCCCTTGATTCCTTATATGCACATTCTGCCGTAACCCTTAGCTTGTCATTTTTAACATACGTAAACTAAAAACCAACCTCAATAGCATACTTGCATAAAAAAAATACGGAACTCAACCACACCACCCTCAAACTTTTGTCCAACACTCGTAATATTATTTCGCCAATCAGCTGACAATAACACATTTTCTTGGTGAGAACAAAACTTAGAGAGTGAATTCCTTTCAATATCCACCAGCCTATCATATTCACCATCCACAACATCTACCCAATTAGACCCCACTTCATCCTCTTCATCAGAAGTACTACACCTACTAACTGAAACATCAACTATATCAACACCACGTGCACAAACAACCCTCAACATATTCAGAAAATCAATATTATTTCGAACCATACAATTTGGATGGCCTACAATAAAATATGAAATAAACATAGTCTCAGGTTTCAAATTCTCCCATGTTTTACACAAAATATCAACCAATTCATCAAAATTCAATTCACATGAAACATTAATAACAATAGTATCATTCCCATATTTGCACAACAACAATACTGCACTGTCCATCGAAACTGAAAGAAAAAACAAGAAAAATAATTTGTTCAACATAAAAACACTTCACAAAAACAATATAAAAGTCCAGAGAAATTTCTACAAATTATAATTTCTCTAGATTATAATAACCTTATAATTTTATCTGGACTCAAATAAAAGTCCAGAGACATTTACAAACTGAAAGAAAAAACAATGCATTGTCTATCTAAACTGAAAGAAAAAACACAAAAAATAACTTTTGCTCAGAGAAACAAAAACTTATATTCACTTTCTACAAACATATAATTTTCTCTGAACTACAAACTGAAAGTGAGTAACAAACTTATAATTTTCTCTGAACTACCAGTAAAAGTCCAGATAAATTTATGAACTTACATTCACTTTCTCAGATTCTATCTACATTAGAAACTCCTAATAATATGTCCATATGAACTTATAATTTTCTCTGTGACTTTCGTTGGATTATAATAACAAATTTACAATTTTCTCTGGACTATACCAACAAAAGTGTAGAGAATGAAAATTTTCTAGTTTAACAAAATTTCTCTAGTTTGAAAAAATATAGAACAAAACTTATCATTGATCAACATGTTGATGAAAAACAGAGCACGAAAAATAAACTCTAAATATCAAAATCAACTACACTGTCAACACTCTTTGAAATTGATCAAAAAACATAGAATGAAAACTTAATTCCAAAAATAAAAATCAACTTTATCAAGCTAGCTTCTCTCTAAACAAAAATTCAAAACAAAAATCAAAATCCATGTGGAATCTCCATCGAAAACATACCTAATTCAACTGCACTGAAAAACCTACGCGATCGTAGCAATCTTTCTCGTCAACTCCACTAAAATCTCCATCGAAAACATACCTGATTCAACTCCACTACAACACCTACAAGATCGTAGCAATCTTTCTCGTCAACTCCACTGAAATCTCCAACGAAATCACCACCGCGACATCAATTTACTAAATCTCCACCGTGAACTCACCAATATAACATTCAAACAAATTTCTCGTCAACTCCACTGAAATCTCCGACGAAATCTCCACGCGAAGTCAATTTCCAAAATATCCACCTTGAAGTCAACAATATAATATTCAAACAAATTTATGTTATAAAAGAAGGGTAAATTAGGTACTTTATAACCTAAAATAAACTTGAGGGACCTTAACCATCAAAACATATTATTTTGGACCTCCCCTCCTATCAAAAGTAGAGAAGGGATCTTAGACCAATTTTCCCTTTTATAAAATAAGTCAATCATCAGCAAACACTAAAATAAGAAAATAAATCTGCCCCAAAATAAATATTAAGCAATGTGCCAACTTAAAACCCCAAGCAGAAGCAAAAGAATAAAAAGCACCCAAACCCAACAAATCAAAACCACCGACACTAACACAACAATAAAACAGCCAGCCAAGCAAGATAGCAGAGCAACACTATAAGACAACCCAAGTCACAAAAACAACAGAGCACTAACGAACAATAACCACACGCAAAATTCTAGGGGGTTTACCAGTATTTTTTCAAGGGGAGATTTTGGTTCAAATTTTAATTGTGGAATAGGAGGTAAGACTTAGGTCTTTACAAAGGGTGTGCGTGAGGTGTTAATTTAATAATTAATCATTAATTTTCATTTATAAAAGAAAAAATTAAAATAAAAAACCACCACACATAAAGAGGCAAAGAATATCAATGTATCATGAGAATGCAATGAGTGAATATATATATACACTAGTGAATTATTCATGCCTAAAGACACTTTCATATTTTTTTTAAAACCACAAAAGCAATCCTATACTGATTAAATGGTGAAATTTAATTTCGTATCAAAAAAAAAAAATTCCTACCACTCATGTGGGTTGTGAAATTAATGTGAAAATCATCAATTATATCAACCAAATCCAACTTGAGAATAGAAAGGGATCTTTACTAGAAAATAAAAGGGTAAATTAAACTAACGGTCCCTATAGTTTGAGGTTTGTGTCACTTTGGTCCATGACTTTTCAATTATGACACATTTGACCCAGAATTTTGAATCTCATTCCAAATAAGGACAATTGAATATACTATTGCTTAATTTTAAGGACAAAATCATCAATTTGATAAAATATAAACTAATTTGATAAAAACAAATGTCAAAAAATATTTTTGAATATTTAAAAATTATTTATACCCACTAAAGATAAAATTATGTAAAATTAATAAATCTTTTAGGCATTCATATATTTATTTATTTATTTATTTATATCAAATTAATTTTTACTATGTGTTTGGATGATGATTATGTAATGGGTAGTTTTTATTATCATTAAATTAGTTTCTATTTTTTCAAAAGTTAAATATGGCGATAATTTTAATATCATTATTAAACCAATTCATTAAATCAAAAATCCAAAACTAAAAACATTTCATTATCGATTACACGTTATAATCCTAACAATCACCCATTATATCATCATCATCCAAACACAGAATAAAAATTAATTTTGTAAAATAAATAAATAAATAAATGTGTAAAAAAAATTATTAATTTTACATGATTTTATCTTTGATGGGTAGAAATAATTTTTAAAAATTAAAAAATATTTTTTTGACATTGATTTTTGTCAAATTAGTTTATATTTTATCAAATTGACGATTTTGCCCTTGAAATTAAGTAATGGTATCTTCAATTGTCCTTATTTGGAACAAGATTTAAAATTTAGGGTCAAATGTGTCACAATTGAAAAGTTAGGGACCAAATTGACACGAGTCCCAAACTATAGAGACTGTTAGTGTAATTAGCCCAAAATGAAATTATCGTCTCTTACTATCCAAACTCTATGGAAGATGTCCTTCTAATTTTTTCATTTTAAGGGTTTTTTGTTTAAGGTCCTAGTAATAATTTTTTAGAAGGGCAACACAATTATTATTATTTTTTTAATATTATTTAGGTCCTCCAAAAACACATGGTGACAAAATTTTGTAACTTTTTTTTACTCAAAAATTTCAAAATTATATAACTTTTGATCTAGATTTCTATTACTTATAAAATTTGTAATTTTGAAAGGTCTGTGCTACATCTCCCTAATTTTTGGCCCCCTAATCCCCCTAAATTTCAAACCAAGGCAAAAAAAAGGGGCACTTACCAATTAGTCCTATTAACTAGACTTATTTACCTACAGGTCCTAACTAATAAATTTAACACTATAAAAATAAGAGAGTGATAAATTTATCACTAAAAATTTATTCATAAAATAAAGAGACTGATAAATTTATCACTATAAAATTATTCATAAAAAAAAAGACTGATAAATTTATCTTTATCACTTAATAAATTATATCAAATAGGACTTAATGGGTAATAAGTTTCCAAAGTAGGACCTATTGAGTAATAAGTCTTCAAAATAGGACCTATTGGTAGTTTACCCCAAAAAAAAAGAAGAAAAAAAGCCCAAAATGACATCGTTTTGGGCATTAGGGGGGGCTTTTTTAGGGGGACAATTCTTTTTTTTTTTTAACCTGGCAAATTTCATTGATCTAAGATAGGTTAGTGAAATTTTTATAGATCTGGTTTGAAAGATTTTGTCAATAAAATTTTTAAAATATAAATTTTACAAAAAAATGAAGATGCAATAAAAAAGTTATTAAATTTTAAAATTTTGAAATCACTTAAACAATGTGAAAGGTGAGATAAAGAAACCTACGCTACTAAAATAATAATACTGAGGGATTTTAACTAGGAAGAAAAATTATCTTGGATCCGGTGTCATTGTTGTGCAGTCCGTGGGGCTCATTTTGGGTCCTATTTTAATGATATAAATTGTTAAAATTTAGAAAATATCGAGAACAATATTGTTATAAGAAATCACATTGATCGGATATCAATAATATTTTCATCAAATAGCATTTGTATTCAGTTTGATACATACATATTCATTTTTTATATAAAGATATGATTTGATGAATAGGTTATTAATATCCGATTAACTTTATTTTGTACAGATATATTGTTGTCAATATTTATTAAAATTTAACGATTCAAATTATCGAAATATAATTCAAAATGAGTCACACAGGTCGTACAATAGTCGCCGTCACACTTTATGCACAACAGTGATACTACATCCAATCATCTTGGATATTTCCTATTACACAAACTGTATAGAGAATGTATTACTAATTTTCTCCACCCAAGCCTGAATCAAATTTAAATAGGGTAAATTACAAACACCCCCTCGAGGTTTGGCGAAAATACAGATTCCCCCCTGAGGTTTGAGAAATTACATCCCACTCCCTGAGGTTTATATTTCCATAACAAATTGCCCCCTGAGGTTTTTATTTTCATACAGATTCCCCCCTAATTTTTCCTAATTTGTTATGAAAATTTGACTCTCAGGGGGCAATTTGTAATTTCTCAAACCTCAGGGGGGAATCTGTATTTTTATCAAACCTCAAGGGGGGTGTTTGTAATTTGCCCATTTAAATATATATCACTCAAACCCTAAAAATTTTCAAATTAAATTGTCGAGTTCGCTCAAATTGCACACATATTTATAAGAAGGCGAGACCTATCCATGGGCTGAACTTAAAAGGTCTAAAAATGTGGGCCTATGGGCCGAACTCCATCAGCCTTTATCAGATGAGAAACCCTAATCGCCAAAACCCTCTATTTAAACGTTGTTTGCTGTTCAATGCTTTGCCAGTCTCGATCTTCTTGAAAGCCATGATTTCCTTTCACCTTCTCGATTCATAGGTTTGTAGATCTCTTGATTTCAGTTTTTATATTCGCCTACTGCTTAATATGTTCGATTATATTCATAATCTGTTCTTTTTTGACGATTCGATTAGATTATGACACTCACAATTAGCTTTTAAATGTACAATATATTTTTGATGGTTTGCATTTGTTTACTCTCTCCTTGTGTTGCAATTTGGAATGCACAAGGAGATATAAACAGATGCAGAAAGTGAGAAGGTTGGCTTACCAGCCCATTGCATATCTTTCTTTTATTGCCTTGGCGTCAAATGGACCTACCGATATTCAAATCTCCCTTTTTGTCTTTTTTCTTTCTTAAATGATTGTTTGTGTATTTGCTTGTTTTGTAAGCATTTATTTACTCAGTAGAATCATATAGTCATAATTTGTTTGAGAAAAATGGCAAACGATGATTGTTGTCTTATCCTACACACTGATTAATCGTGTTGATTACAACTCCGCTTATTGTCTGATTCCACTACTTGAATTCAATATATATATATATAGTAATTGTTTAGTTAAATTTTATTTTTCTGATTTTGACTTTTGTTTATGGTATTTCTCTTATTAAATCTTGATTTTTTTTTGGTTGATGCTATATTTTGGTGTTTGAAGTTTGTGTTCAAATGGGTAATTGGGAAAACATAAATTATTATAGTAAAAATTTTTCTCTCTCTAAACTTTGAGAGCTTCTCTCTCTAACCTTTTCTTTTCCTAGGGTTTCATTCTTGCAGCCGTTGGCGGTGGGGGAGGGGGTTTTCCGGCGGCCTCCGGCCTCCTCTCCCCCTCCCCGTACCCCTCCTTTCTCTCTCTTTCACTTGCTTGCTACAAATAACTTGGAAGCTCTAGCTTTCCACCCTCTACCTCCTTTGTGAGGTGTTTCCTCCCTTCCCTTCATCAAATCCGTAAGCGGCTTCACGGATCTGCCCTCACCACCGCCTCCCCTTCCGCCGGTTTCTCAGCCCTCTTCCCCACCGCCTCCACCTATCGTCACCGCTCCCGCCGTCCTCAGCGCCCTTCTCCACCGCCTCTGCATCGCCGGTCGTCTCCACCGCCGAATCCGCCTCCGCCGCCTCTGCATCGCCGGTCGAATCCACCGCTGGATCCGCCGAAGCCGCTGATGGTTTTGATTGGGTGTGGGTGTTTTTGTTTTGTTTGTTTTCTTTTTCCTATTTCTGTTGGTTTGTGTTGGTTTTGGGTTTGGGTTTGTGTGGTTCTGTTGGAGCACTATTTGTGTTGTTATCTATGATTTTTTCCAGACACCTCTAACGCCAGATTTATTTGGCTCTGCTTCGCAGTATGAGTTCAAGCACTGTTGTGCGTCTGAAAAAATTTCATAGTTTTCACTTTGATTGGGTTTGCTCTGGCTGGTTGGTCTTGTAAGTGCCGTTTGGCTACTATAGCGGTCCCGGGTTTACCCCTTGTTGTATAGTGGTCCGGACATGTGTCCGTGGATGTCGGTAATTGAGTATTGTCTTATTTACGTCCTTTCTTGCTTTGTTTTTGAGTTACAGGATGTGTTGGGCAGGTTTGTCACAGGTTGGTTAAGCTTTAGAACCAAGTCTAGTTGCCCAGGTTTTTACTGGTCCGCTCGAGCGGACATGTTTGCGCTCGAGCGGATGGGTTGTTGTTGCTTGTACGCTCGAGCGGAGGTTTTGGCGCTCGAGCGGAGAATGCACCCTTTCAGTATTTCGTGCACCTGCAAAACTTCTGCAAGTGTGGTTTCTGCGCTCGAGCGGGTCTTTGTGCGCTCGAGCGCATAGTATGTTTTTGGTGAGAGTTCTGGGAGGGGGAGACCTGCGCTCGAGCGGGCTGGGATCTACGCTCGAGCGGACGAACTTTGTGTCTGTGTCTTGGAGCTCGAGCGGACAATGTTGCGCTCGAGCGGAACCTGTTTTATGTGTCTTTACGCTCGAGCGGAGAGTCTTACGCTCGAGCGGACCTGTCGTATAACTGAGTGGGACTGGGCATTTTAAATCACTTTTTGACTTATCTTCTTCTTTCTTACTTTACCAAAACACCATTTTCAGAGCTTCTCACTCAAAAACCATAACTTCTCTCTAAGTATTGATCTAGTTAGAGTGTGTTGTTCACCTTTTGTCTTCACAAAAAGGGTGTTGATCGTCGAGAGCGTCATTTTGATCCGAATAGTTTGGTGTTTGGAGCATTTTGGTTTTGGGTCCTTCTTCTTTGGAGCTCATCTTTTGAGGTAGGGATATCCTACTCCTTTTTATAGATTTTGTCTTTGAATTTTAGCACTTTGATATGTTGGTAGTTGTTTGTGAAATTTTGGGAAACTTTGGGCCATTGTGTAATTTTACAAAAGTTGGGGTTTTGTCTATAATAAACCTAGAAGCATGTTTGGTATAGAAACATGGAATTAATGTTGAAACATTAGTGAAATTGGAACCTAAGGGTGGTAATGTTAATTATGGAAATGTCCTAATTACATTGATTAATTAATTTGAACAATTAATTGTGGAAAATGAGGAATTGAGATAGAATTGGGTCATGGGTTATGACGATGGAAAGAATACATTGATTTTATGTATTGATATGTGATGTGTATAATTGTTGTATATATATGCATTGTGTTGAGCTGGAGGAGATAGGGGATGTACTCCGCGGTTTAGGGGAAGATAGGGGATGGACCTCTAAACCGGATGTTACTGGGAGGAGATAGGGGATGAACTCCGTAGATAGAGCATGTATGCTTATCTAGAAAATATTGGCAGAGCATGTATGCTTGTCATGGAAAGTGTGAATATATCTGTTTTGTTTATATTTGTTGAAGTGATGAAAGAATGTAAAAGAGTTGGCCATCTATCAATTGTTAGTCTTTTAGTCATTATTTATAACTGGTTTAGTATATTTCTACTGGGCTGTGGCTCACCCTATATGGGAACATCATTTTCAGGTACTGGTAGCATGCCACCTCCAAGGACTTAGCTTGGAAGGCTAGTGGCGGATGGACTTTTGTTTGTCTTTCCTTTTGCAGTGTTACATGTAAATTCAAGCCTAGGGCTTAATGTGTAAATGAGCTAGCACTCTATTTTCTTGTAACCAAGTGTTAACTTGGAAAGCTGTAAGCCCTTAGGGCATTTGCTTTTGTTGTTAACATGTAATACGTTTTGTAATAGAACCCTGTTGAATGAAAGAACATGGATCTTCTATATATCATAGCATGTCAATATTGTTGGGTTAAATGTCATTATTTCCAGGGCGTTACAACTTGGTATCAGAGCGTACCGGGTTCGAATACTTTGGGTACGTGGGAAGTGATTAGGATCACAATGGGTTTGTCTCGCTTGATAGAGACTTAGGTGTACGGTTATATGTTTATGTGATAACATGCTTATGTGATTGTTTGGGTATGGGATTTAGTTTCTAGGATGTTGATTGGGCCTTTGGGTTTCTGGGAGTCTTGTTGGAAAGGCACTTGATCAATGCTGTTTCTAACCGGTACTCTAGTAACGCCTTGGGACTATCATCATCCGGAAATGAAATTCGTAAGTGCTATATGTGTTTATGTGCTTACGTGGAATGAATTACAGTTATCCATGCATTAGGACGTGAGTGTTTAGTTTTGGCACGTTTATAAATGTGCTAACGTTCTGTGTTACCTTTATTAGGATGTCAGGACGAGCAAGAGGTGGTAGGCGTGGTAGGCCTAGGAGGCAGGAAGTGCCATTACCGGATGAGGTTCCGACAGTTCAGGAAGGGGTTGGTCAGGCCAATGTGGCCGAGCCAGTGGGTCAGCAGGCCATGGGTGCCTTGGCCCGAGAGATAGCAGGGGCCTTAGGTATTCTCAGAGCAGGAAATCAGGCAACTGAGGCAGGACCTTCTTTCTTGAAGAGGGAGTTCTTCCGGTCTAACCCGGAGGAGTTTGTTGGGGATCCTAAGGAGCCATTGAAGGCAGACGAGTGGCTAGAACAAATGAGTAAAACATTCGATATGCTAGGCATTGAGGACGGAGCATTGAAAGTGACCTTGGCATCCTTCCAGCTGAAGGGAGATGCGGGTCAATGGTGGAAGTATGAGAAAGTTCGTGCGGGTGGTACTTGGACGGCGTTTGTGAATGCCTTCCAGGAGAGGTTTTTATCCGCAGTGGCTAGAGAGAGACTAAGGGATCAGTTTACCAAGCTTAAGCAGGAGGGTTTGTCTGTGGCCGAGTTTGAGGCTACATTTACTAGCTTGTCCAGGTTTGCACCTGAACTAGTGGCGACAGAGGAGCGCCGTTGCTACGAGTTTGAGCGGAAGTTGAGGTGGGACCTCAAGTTGAAAGTTGGTGGACCTTACATTCGAGAGTACAGGCATTTGGTGGATGCTGCAGCTCATATGGAGCTGATGATGCAGGAGGGAGAAGAGGAGAAACATGGGGGCTCCAAGAGGGGCCAAGAGGGACAGGGTGATGGCAGGAGGCAGAGGGGTTATAACCCTCAGCCGTCCCAGGGTGGTTTGGCCAGGTCGACTTTCCCAGTACCGAGTGCAGGCTCCGGGAGGGGCAGTCAGGGAGAGTTCACCTGTTTCAAGTGTGGCCAGCCGGGTCACAAGGCTTCTGTTTGCCCACTGAAGGGCGGGGGTCAGAGAGCTGCTTCTTCGTCAGCCAGACCACAGAGTCAGAGTTCGGGCAGGGGGCAGTCCGTATCGTGTTACCAGTGTGGACAGCCCGGGCACATGAAGAGGTATTGCCCACGGTTGAGTGCCACTTCAGGAGCGTCTGGTTCTAGACAGACGCAGGGATTTCAGCCAGCTCAGTCTGTGCAGGCCTCGAGGGCCAATCCAGGGGCTTCGTCGTCCCAGTCAGTACAACAGTCCTATGCTCCGAGAGGCGAGCAGGTAGATCAGGGGCCTACAGGGCGCGTGTATGCTGTTACCGCGCAGGACCTAGTACCGGCTCCATCAGTAGTGAGAGGTACCTTTTTGTTTTGCAATTCGGTTGCTAGAGTGTTGATTGACACGGGTGCATCTCATTCTTTTGTATCTGCTGCATTTGCATCTGTGTTGGAACTGGAGTTAGCACTTTTAGCATCTCCTATTTGCGTTGTGTCACCTATTGGGGGTGAGTTAATTTTGAGGCACGGATGTAGAGGCTGTGATATAGAGGTCGACGATCATCGACTTCCTTTTCCATTTGTAATTATGCCCATGAAGGGCTTTGATGTTATTTTGGGTATGGACTGGTTATCGTCATACCGGGCGGTTATTGATTGCTACCGCCAGAGGGTTACCTGTTGTACAGTGAACGGGGAGTTTTTCCACTTTTTAGGAGACCGGGTTGGTAGTATTGTGCCACAGGGGTGCGGTCCGCGAAGGCGGAATGAGCTTAGTAGTTTACTTGCTAGTTTTGAGAATGGTGAGTGTGATGAGACCCAGATTGAGTTGCCGAGGGTAGTTTGTGAATACGCAGATGTCTTTCCCGAGGATCTTATTGATTTGCCACCCCACCGAGAGACAGAGTTCTCTATTGATTTAGTGCCCGGCACGGCGCCGATTTCTATGGCACCTTATCGTTTTGCACCGGCAGAGTTGATTGAGTTGAAAGTTCAGCTCCAAGAATTGCTAGATAAGGGCTTTGTTCGCCCTAGTGTATCGCCGTGGGGAGCACCGGCCCTCTTTGCTAAAAAGAAAGACGGTGCCTTGAGGTTGTGTATCGACTACCGGAAGTTGAATCGAGCTACAGTTAAGAATAAGTACCCGATGCCCCGTATAGATGACTTGTTTGACCAGTTGAAGGGTTCCCGTTGTTTCTCTAAGATAGACTTGAGATCGGGTTACCACCAGTTGAGGGTCAGAGAGGAGGATATTCCGAAGACGGCATTCCGTACGCGGTATGGCCATTATGAGTTTCTGGTGATGCCATTTGGGCTTACCAACGCACCGGCAGTCTTTATGGACTTGATGAACCGGATCTTCCGGGAATTCTTGGATCGTTTTGTGGTCGTTTTTGTGGATGATATTCTTATCTATTCACCCTCAGAGCAAGAGCACGAGGAACACTTGAGAGTGGTACTTGAATTGCTTAGAGCCCATAGGCTGTATGCCAAGTTTGGGAAGTGTGAGTTCTGGCTAAGAGAAGTCAAATTCTTAGGCCATGTAGTTTCTGGGGAAGGGGTGTCTGTTGATACATCCAAGATTGAGGCAGTGCAAGACTGGGCACAGCCTAGGAATGTGTTTGAGATTCGCAGTTTTCTGGGATTAGCTGGGTATTACCGTCGGTTTGTGAAAGATTTCTCCAGGTTAGCTTCGCCGTTGACTAGGTTGACTCGCCAGGGAGTCAAATTTGTATGGAGTGAGACTTGTGAAAAGTCGTTTCAGGAGTTGAAGGTTAGATTGACCACCACTCCAGTCTTGATTATTCCGGAGAGAGGGTTGGGTTATGCAGTCTATTGTGATGCCTCACGAGAGGGTTTGGGTTGTGTGTTGATGCAGGGAGGGAAAGTAGTAGCCTATGGCTCACGTCAGTTAAAAATACACGAGAAGAATTACCCTACACACGACCTAGAGTTGGCGGCTGTGATCTTTGCCTTGAAAATCTGGAGGCACTACCTTTATGGTGAGAAATTCGAGGTGTTCTCGGATCATAAAAGTCTGAAGTATCTGTTTTCACAGAAAGACTTGAACTTGAGGCAGAGGAGGTGGATGGAGTTTATAGAAGATTACGACTTCGAGTTGCATTATCACCCAGGGAAGGCCAATGTTGTGGCCGATGCCCTTAGCAGAAAATCCGTTAGTAATGTAGCTTGTATAGCTATCCGGGAGTGGGGGATGTTGGGGGCAATTGGAGAATTTGATTTGCTTCTGGGCGAATCCGCTGAAGCTGCGGCCTTGTTTTCTGTTGTTGCGCAACCTACACTAGTGACTAGAGTGTTAGAGGCACAGAGAGGTGACCTTGAGGTGGAATCACTCCGAGAGAGGATCTCCAATGGGAAGGTTGAGAAGGGTTTGACGGTGTATCCCGACCTGAGTGTGAGATACCGAGGCCGTTTGTTTGTACCGGAGGCTTGCCGAGAGGAGGTACTCCGAGAGTTTCATCATTCACGCCTTGCGGTGCATCCGGGAGGTACTAAGATGTATCGGGATTTGGGTCGTCAGTTTTGGTGGCGGGGTCTGAAGAGAGATGTGGCAGTCTTCGTGTCTAAGTGCCTTACTTGTCAGCAAGTGAAGGCCGAGCATCAGAGGCCAGCGGGTTTGTTACAACCCTTGCCTATTGCCGAGTGGAAGTGGGAGCATGTCACCATGGACTTCGTTGTAGGTCTTCCGAAGACTCAGCGGGGTAGTGACACTATTTGGGTGGTTGTAGACCGGTTGACCAAGTCGGCGCATTTCATTCCAATGCGCGTGAGAGATTCCGTAGATCATCTTGCCGACTTGTATGTTCGGGACATAGTAAGGTTGCACGGGGTCCCAGTGACGATTGTCTCAGATAGAGATCCTCGTTTTACTGCTAGGTTGTGGCAGAGTTTGCAGAGTGCTTTAGGTACTAAGTTGACCTTTAGTACAGCTTATTATCCCCTCGGTTTATTGGTCCTTTTGAGATCCTTGAGCGGATTGGCGAGGTTGCTTATCGTTTAGCTTTGCCGCCACAGTTGGCCGGAGTTCATGACGTGTTTCATGTAAGTATGCTTCGGAAGTATGAGCCGGATCCATCACACGTGTTGGATTGGACCGACTTAGAGGTAGATGAGGATGCCTCGTATGAGGAGAGACCGGTTCAGGTCTTGGATAGGCGGGATCAAGTCCTGCGTGGTAAGACCATCCCTTTGGTTAAGGTTTTGTGGAAACATCACGGAGTGGAGGAGGCCACTTGGGAACGTGAGTTGGGAGTCCGTGAGAAGTATCCAGACTTATTTGTTGATGTGTAATCAGGTGTTGCAATTTTGTAATTGTAATGAACTTTAAGAACATTTGAAATGTCTTAAGTTGTAAAACATGGTGTATGTTTTGGTTAATGTAAATGTTGTAGAACTTGCCTTGTTATGGGAGTTGATTATAATAGTGCATATGTTGGCCATATTATAGAAATTGAATTGTATCATGATTATTGCTTATGATATGAATTGTAAACCATCTATGTGGGAAATGGTTGAAATGGAAGGAAAATGCATGTGGAAATGTATATATTGTTAAATGCCTCTTGATGAGAGATGGAATGACCGGTAATGGGTCGAATTGTGTAATGTTGTGATATAACATTGTTTAAAGGAGAGGAAAACTTGCCTTTCAAAACTTGTTTTAATTTCGGGGACGAAATTCCTTAAGGGGGGGAGGTTATAGCGGTCCCGGGTTTACCCCTTGTTGTATAGTGGTCCGGACATGTGTCCGTGGATGTCGGTAATTGAGTATTGTCTTATTTACGTCCTTTCTTGCTTTGTTTTTGAGTTACAGGATGTGTTGGGCAGGTTTGTCACAGGTTGGTTAAGCTTTAGAACCAAGTCTAGTTGCCCAGGTTTTTACTGGTCCGCTCGAGCGGACATGTTTGCGCTCGAGCGGATGGGTTGTTGTTGCTTGTACGCTCGAGCGGAGGTTTTGGCGCTCGAGCGGAGAATGCACCCTTTCAGTATTTCGTGCACCTGCAAAACTTCTGCAAGTGTGGTTTCTGCGCTCGAGCGGGTCTTTGTGCGCTCGAGCGCATAGTATGTTTTTGGTGAGAGTTCTGGGAGGGGGAGACCTGCGCTCGAGCGGGCTGGGATCTACGCTCGAGCGGACGAACTTTGTGTCTGTGTCTTGGAGCTCGAGCGGACAATGTTGCGCTCGAGCGGAACCTGTTTTATGTGTCTTTACGCTCGAGCGGAGAGTCTTACGCTCGAGCGGACCTGTCGTATAACTGAGTGGGACTGGGCATTTTAAATCACTTTTTGACTTATCTTCTTCTTTCTTACTTTACCAAAACACCATTTTCAGAGCTTCTCACTCAAAAACCATAACTTCTCTCTAAGTATTGATCTAGTTAGAGTGTGTTGTTCACCTTTTGTCTTCACAAAAAGGGTGTTGATCGTCGAGAGCGTCATTTTGATCCGAATAGTTTGGTGTTTGGAGCATTTTGGTTTTGGGTCCTTCTTCTTTGGAGCTCATCTTTTGAGGTAGGGATATCCTACTCCTTTTTATAGATTTTGTCTTTGAATTTTAGCACTTTGATATGTTGGTAGTTGTTTGTGAAATTTTGGGAAACTTTGGGCCATTGTGTAATTTTACAAAAGTTGGGGTTTTGTCTATAATAAACCTAGAAGCATGTTTGGTATAGAAACATGGAATTAATGTTGAAACATTAGTGAAATTGGAACCTAAGGGTGGTAATGTTAATTATGGAAATGTCCTAATTACATTGATTAATTAATTTGAACAATTAATTGTGGAAAATGAGGAATTGAGATAGAATTGGGTCATGGGTTATGACGATGGAAAGAATACATTGATTTTATGTATTGATATGTGATGTGTATAATTGTTGTATATATATGCATTGTGTTGAGCTGGAGGAGATAGGGGATGTACTCCGCGGTTTAGGGGAAGATAGGGGATGGACCTCTAAACCGGATGTTACTGGGAGGAGATAGGGGATGAACTCCGTAGATAGAGCATGTATGCTTATCTAGAAAATATTGGCAGAGCATGTATGCTTGTCATGGAAAGTGTGAATATATCTGTTTTGTTTATATTTGTTGAAGTGATGAAAGAATGTAAAAGAGTTGGCCATCTATCAATTGTTAGTCTTTTAGTCATTATTTATAACTGGTTTAGTATATTTCTACTGGGCTGTGGCTCACCCTATATGGGAACATCATTTTCAGGTACTGGTAGCATGCCACCTCCAAGGACTTAGCTTGGAAGGCTAGTGGCGGATGGACTTTTGTTTGTCTTTCCTTTTGCAGTGTTACATGTAAATTCAAGCCTAGGGCTTAATGTGTAAATGAGCTAGCACTCTATTTTCTTGTAACCAAGTGTTAACTTGGAAAGCTGTAAGCCCTTAGGGCATTTGCTTTTGTTGTTAACATGTAATACGTTTTGTAATAGAACCCTGTTGAATGAAAGAACATGGATCTTCTATATATCATAGCATGTCAATATTGTTGGGTTAAATGTCATTATTTCCAGGGCGTTACAGCTACCCTTAATGGAAATTTCCTCCGATCAAAAAAAAAAAAAAAAAAAGGGTAATTGGGTGATCTTATGTTGGAGTGCTTTTTATTTTCTTGTTTTATTTGTCTTTTAATTACTTCTGGTTTTCATGTGGGCTCAAGAATAGTAGTGTTCTTAGCTCCTTCTTTTTCATCAAATTTGTAGGAATAAAATTTGGTTTAAAGCTTGATTTGATGTGGAATACTCTAATTTGTTTTTTCTTGAAAATTTCTAAATATATCCTAAAATCATGTTTTAATCATTTTTTATGAAAGAAAATATCTTCAATCTTTGCTCTTTTTAAAATTTCATCAAATTTTAGTAAAAATATAATTGTTGAGAATTTGGTGAATAGTTTGGTTCATCTTTGATTTGTTGAAAAATTGCCCATATTTGACAAAATGGTTGGAGCATATTTTGGAAATGCTCTAAGAGCATCTCCCATGCTTATTTTTTTTCCTTCATAAAATTTAAAATTTGAGGAAATAGTGTTAAAAAATCATCTCTAATCTTTTCATCAAATGTTTATCAAATTAAGAGAATTTTTCATTGAATTGAGATTTCATTAAATCCAAATTTGATGAAAATTTAAAAGGATATAGCATTGAAGATGAATTTTATTTGTCAAATTTGATGAACAGAAAAATCTGTGTTGAGAAGGGAATTTTAAAATGATTTTTATGAAAATTTGATGAAAGAATAATACATCTTAAATCAAATCTTTTACTCCAATATGTTATCAAATTAGATAAAAATGGTAGTCAGGGTTAGAGATGCTCTAATATGAAAAATGAAAAGTTTGAATTATTTTATGAACTTTGATGAATGATGTATTCTTTTAAATGCTATTAACAATTGTTAAGATAAGTTGTTAACATTCTATACCTGTAAGCGTGTTTCAAGTAGTTGTTTGGTCTTTGGTTTACACCTAAACCAAATGAAACCAAAACAATGCTCACCGCAAGTTGTAGGATGGGAAGGCATGTGATGTAATTAATCTTATCCTACACACTGAATTTTATGTAGACTACAAACTCCGCTTATTATCTGATGCCATCCCTTCTCCTATCAAATGTGTTTTCTAGGTTGAATGTGTTGTTGTTTTTCTTAATCTTTTTGGGTGTTAATTTCTCTATGTTAAACAATTATGATGGAGGAATAATTTTTGCATTATTTATTGGGAAAATAACCAATTAGTTAGGATAAAAAAATAAATATCAATTTGATGCAAAAATTTATGAGTTTAATGTATGAAAGTTTTCTATAAGAAGAATGTTAGGAATTATGAAAAAAATATCATAGAAAATGATAATGAAAGATTTTCCACCCTTTGATTACAAGTACAATAAAACATCATACACTAATCAAAGGATGGAAAATATTTATGAAACATTTCATGATATTTTTTTCATGATCCCTAGTATTATTCTTTCTTGTAAGAGTAATGCTTGGATCATGGGAAAAATATCATGAAGATGATCATAAAAGATTCTCTGCCCTTGAATTACAAATACAATAAAACACCACACATTAATCAAATGTAAAATTTTTATAAAACATGTTATGATATTTTTTTATGATCTTATTATTCTTTTTGTAAAAGTAATGTTAGGATCATGGAAAAAATATCATGAAGATATCCTGAAAGATTCTCCACTCTTGGATCACAAATACAATGAAACATTATACTGATCAAAGGATGAAAATTTTTATGAAACATTTCATGATATTTTTTCATGATCCCTAGTATTTATTGTTTCTATAAGAGTAATGCTAGGATAATGAAAAAAAATATCATGAAAATAATTATGAAAGATTGACCACCCTTGGATTACAAATACAATAAAACACTACAAACTAATCAGAGGATGAAATTTTTTTATAAAATATTTGATGATATATATATATTTTTAATGATCTGTACACTACTAGAAATATGACTTTTTGCGTCTATTTTTTTGCGACTGGTTATTTAACCGTTGCAAAAAATTACTTTCTACATTAAAAAAATCACAAAATCATTTAAATCAATCGTGTTCTTAACATTAAAAAATGAAAATAAAAAAATCATCTAGACCTATCTCTCCCTTTCACTCTTATTTCCCAAATTTGTCTCCAAAGGTGGTGTAGCTTATTTCCTCTTATTTCCCAAATTTGTCTCCAAAGGTGGTGTAGCTTATTTCCTGTTGTTGCCAAATCTGTCTCTCTCTCTCAAAATCTCTCTCTCGCTCGACTCTCTCTCGCTTGAATCTCACTCTCATGTGATGAAGATTTGAGTCTCGCTTAAATCTCACTCTCACTTGATGAAGATTTCGATCAGACGTGATGAAGATTTGAATCTCCCTTGAATCTCACTTTCACGTGATGAAGATTTCGATTGGCTGTTGATGAAGATTTTGATCGATTCATAATCGAGATTCATAATCGGTAAGTTACTTTCTATGTATAAATCCAACTCTCTGTCTCTCTCGTTAATCTAGTGTGTTTGTTTCATGCCTAGCTGCTAAATTTCTGTGTTGATTTATTTTGAATTTCTGTGTTGATTTCGATCGTTCTTTAATCTGTGTTGTTGATTAGTTGATCCATGATTTTTCCAATTTTCCTGTTGATATATCTGTACAAGTATATGTAAACATATGTTTTTTTTTTTGTTTTGTTTTTTCATTGAATATATGGCCATCTATGGCAGCATGACAGTACAGTTAGCTTTCATGTTTAACAAGCCTGTTGATTGTCGTTTGTCCAGTTTGACACAATGAACAGTAATAGTTCCAAACCACAGGTGAAATCAATAATTTACATCTTTTGATTGTACAGTAGTTGGTGTAGTCTTAGTGTTGGGGGATTATTTGAAGGATGAACATGGTTAAAGCTCCTCTGCAGCTACCTAAAGTATGAACTATTTTATTTGTAATTTTTATTATCATGTTGCTACAAATCATGACATGTTTCATTTAAAATATTATAAGTTAAATCAATTTATATATTTGCATGTTGAATTTTATTGATGAATTCAGTAGCTATTCATGACCTGCTGAATAATTTGAATGTGTGAAAGCTTAGGCCTTTTCGAGATTAGGATTGATTACTATGGAACTAGAGAAGATATGGATGATGAATGGATTGTGTCTGGATTAAGATGAAAGCAGTGTCGGAATGTAGTGACTACAAGCTGATTATCCAAATGATGAAGCTGGATAATCACAGGGATAGTGATACTCGAGAAACTTGTACTCTATTTGGCAAGAAAATCTCAGTTTTAAGTTGTTCACGTAAAAATTGATCGTTTTTAAAGTGTTTTGAGTAATTTAATTTCTGACTGAACAGTTGTGATTTGTGATTGTAATGACCTTTGAACTTGTTATCTCTTTGAAGTGTCAATGAAATACTGAAGTAAATATTTTTATTTTACTTTATTGAATATAAGGACTAAAATTTCATAGTCAGACATTGTAGACGACATAATCGTTAAATAATGTACAAAATGCGGAGTCAAGTTTTAGATGTTTACATTTATTAAAGCAGATAAACAACACATTGGAGCTATAATTTTGTGCATGTAGAAGGTGCTAGTGTGAGGAAGGTTAAAAAAGACATTACTAGAATAACTTTTTGTTCCATCATTGTATCATATTACTTTAGGTGTTGTCAAGGCTACCATTATTGGAATGATTCTTTAGGAAAACTTGTGCTGGCTGTTGCTATTCTTTGGGCTTCACCACTAGAAAAGAAAAAAAATCTGATTAGGCCGAGTTAGATTCCTCAGTTTTTGAAAACATTCATGGACCAGTTTAATTCCTCAGTTTTTTAACTGTATTTAAATTTACGACAACATCCACCACCACAATCCAGACTACTATGAATCTGCATTACTCTTTCTCTCTCACAGAGATTAGGAAGCTTTGTAAACTTAGCACACCATCCACAATACAATGAACCTGCATCTCTCTCTCTCTCTCTCTCTCTCTCTCTCTCTCTCTCTCTCCGAGATTAGGAAGCTGTACTGAATCTAGACAAAACATAACCTTGAATTGCAATTCAGAAAAGAAAAAAAATCCAATCGAAAATGGCTCTGTTGTTCCGTCGAGACAAAAAACAAAAAAACTACTGCGAAATTCACGTTTCCCATACATCCCGTACCTATACCCAATTAATGTCTTGTTAACGTAGGTTCATATTGGGGAATATAAAAGTCCATATAATGAGTTTAAAGTGTTTGATTACTGATTTTTAGAAAATTCTATCACTTGTATTGTGTGAAATATTTCTATCTTTATGCTTTAACAGCTTATTTTATGCTTGATCTGTTTGTTACTTTGTTAGTTGTTTTGCTTTGATTTCTGCTTCAGAAATCTATGGATATGGCTCTCTCTCTGTCTGGCTTGGCTGCGCTGTTTTTTCTTTTTTTTTTTTAGTACTAAATTTTTTTGTTTTGCTCAATTGGGTTTTTTGGATAGGATCAATGATGATTGATAAAAACTGCGTTATCTTATCTGTAATTCCCTTTAAAGGGATTGAAGATATTCATATTATTCTGAGATCCATTAACACCATTTGTTTTTGGTTCATTAGTTTTTATGTGTTCTTTTTATGGAAGCTATGGATTTATGTGAGCATCAGTGATGAGCAACCTTTTGTTATCCTTGCACTTTGATTGCTAGTGAAGAAAACTATGGGGAATGTTGACTCTGAGATGCTTTTCATTTTTTCATTTTCTGTTTTCTCCTATTTTCTCTCTAGGTTTTGTTTTCAACTTCATTATTGTACCACTTCAAAGTAATAGGTTTTGTATGGTGCTTTCATTTGATGATATGAACCACTCCAATGGCCAAACTAACATTAAAGAGTACATTTTGAAAACCTTCAAATGTATATTTGTTTGAGTAAAACAATGTACATTTGAATGGTTTCCGTAGTATTATTGTTTGGGTAAAACCTTCACCAGACACAATATAGCTTTGCAAATTTTAAGTAAACATTATTTCGTACACAATATAGCTTAGACAATTGCTAGAATTAATTTTTCCCCAATTTATGTTTTTGAAAATAATAGAGTTAATTACACTTATGTCCCCTAAGATTAAAAGAAAATAGCTCACTTGTTTGGCTATTATAGTGAACCGACGGTGCAAGTTCAAATATTGAAATTTGTTGTGGTCTTTAGATTTTTAGATAATGCTATACCATATAGCTAATAGGATTAGTGGACTCAGCAATAGGTTTGAACAATGTTTCAAAATGAAAATGAAATCTATTTATTGTCTCTATTTTGCTCATAACCAAAATGGGGCAGTACTCCTAACAGGGCTACTTGTACACCCTGGAAATTTTGGAAGTACTCCAAAATAGAGCACAAAATGGGGCAGTATACTCTACACCACAGACCAGTAGCCATACACCCATTGGAAATTGTGGAAGGAAGCTATCCTTGATAACCTCGTAGTAGGGAAATCTCGTGACTAGTGAAGAAAATTACCTCTTTGACCACTCTAGATTGGTTTCTCAAAGTGCTCAAAGTCAGAAGCTTCCTTTTTTTCTCAGACGTTAGAAGGGCTTTCTAATTTTCTTTCATTAATATTACAACTTATTGGATGGATGGCTTGGTCCTCTTTTCGTTTATTTTGGTAATAATGCTTTCCCTTTTGACTTCTTTGCAGTTTCCTCTCGTACTTCCGGACGAGAAAGAATTTGTCTACGAAAGTTGCACACCTTTGTCGTCTTCTTCAGGCTCCATTGAGGGTTCTTTCGCATTTGTCTCTGGAAGGTATGTAGACAATTCACTATTTGTGTAAATTTCTGTTTTTTTAAAACCAGCGAACTCTGAAGCACTCAATGATGATATCTGCTCTCCTATTTCTTATCTGGATGAGTTTACGTAGATAATCTGGCATTTCCTTTGTTCTTTACTTTAAACTAGTGAAATTTTTAACACAATACAAGTGATATGAAGAAGAGCAGATATCATCATCCAAAACACAATAAGCTGTTAGGAGCTAATTTTATTGGGTTTTTACTTTCTTGCCCAATTTCAAAGTGTACTATTTTATTGTCATGTTCATGAGATTCTGAGTATCCTATACTGCATTTCTCAACTTTTTTTTTTCCTTCTACATTTATTGGCCAGCGTACACTTGTTAATCAGAGTATATTTGTATAAGTACTGCTTTATATGTATTTGTAATTGAGTATGTCTTTTTTTTTTCTTTTTTTTTTTATTATTCAGATTAGATTGAGTGTAGAAGTTCCACCAGCTGTTTGTGAGGGTTGTTACAAAAGGGTCATGAATGAGTTTATGAAGCAGTCAAGGGTACTGTTGTGTTACCATCTAGTTTTTGCTTCTATATGGTATGATGTGATGGTTAACTCACAAAATTTCCTTAACGAACATCTTACATACAAGCAGGTCCAACAGTTTCTTGGTATTGTAAATTACATGGCCAATTTTATTCTTAATATGTCCAAATACAGGACTCCTTTGGCAACCCAATTAAGGAAGAATGCTCCCTAGTGAGATGGGATGAAACACACTGTTGCAGTTATCTCTATGAGAAAACTCTCCAAAACACACCCTCCATTGAAAATCTCCCTAATATCTCAAACACAAGTCTTCAGAGCAGTGGGACTTTTACCCTGCCAACTCTTATTGTGATTGCATGAGGTTCCTCCTCAGTCACACAGCTCATAACAAGTATTAGATAGAGAATCTTTACAAAGAGTTAGTTATCTGACAAAATATAAATTAACAATATTTTATGTGTCTATATGATCATTTATCTATTGTGCATTTAATTAATGAGTTTTGTGTTATGAATTTAATTGTAGTTAAACTGGTGCTGTAGCACAGTTGCTTACTCTTAGAAAAATTCCTGACTCAAATTCTTAAAATTTCTGTTGCAGGGTGTTCTTTACGCAATTAGCATCACTGACTTGTCCAGCTGAATTAGAAGATAATCAAGTTCAAGTAATTTTTCAATATTCTTAGAGTTGATTATTTTGTCAATTAATGTGCTCTTTGTATTCATTTTTATTTTGGCATCCAAGTTAGTCAACTAATATATTGATGTATATTTTTGCAAGTAGTGTTGAGCGAGTAGTTGATATGATTGAATGGGTGATATTGAGAGCTAAACTGAGAATTATTTATTTATTTATTTATATTTTTTTTTGAGTACTTGAATATATTAGTATTTTGTATAAATATTTTTACAGTGTGTTTAGTTGGGGGATTTAGGGAGGGATTTGGAAAGGGAAAGAGAAAAGGTACGTACAACTAGGTGAAATATAGATATGTTTTAGGCCTCGTTTGGGAACGGTTTTTTTTAGCCTAAAAGTCAAAAAGTTACTAAAAAAATCAAAAAGTCAATAACTTATACCAAAAAGTCAAAGATTCTCTTTTCGCTTTACTTTTTGCACATCTTTTCGTAAAAAATTAAAAAGTCATCACAAACATATTAGTTTTTTTTACATCATATTTTAGCCAAAAAGTCGAAAAGTTATTAAAAAAGTATGTTTCCAAACGAGGCCTTATTCACGTTTCACTTATTTTTTTTATTTTTCTTTCCAAATTCCTCTTCAAATCTCCCAACCAAACAGCATAAAGGATGGTTGATGGATATTTGTTTTGCATATATAGAAGTTTATATTTTGTATGCACACTTTTTTTGTTTTTTTGAAGAAAGATATTTTTGTTGAGGGACGTGATGGAAAATAATACAAGAGTATTAGAATTTTTGCAAATATCACTTTACATTTATTTTATATAATATTTGAATATATATATATATGAGAATATAGGTTGCTAAAATATTGTAGGCATTTTTTTATTTTTTTTATTTTTTTTGCGACGGCAAAACATTAGTCGCTATAAGTAGATTTGGTGGTCGCAAATAGTTTGCGACTGCTATTTTGCGGTCGCAAAAAGTATTTGCCACCTATACATTCGCGACTCCCATTTGCCGTTGCATGAGCTGTCGCAAAAGGTCTTTTGCGACTGTCTTTTTATTATTTGTGATAGCTTGTAGCGGTCGCAAAAAGTACTTTTTTTAGTAGTGGTAGTATTATTCTTATAAATATAATAAAATATCACGCACTAATTAAAAAATGAAAAAATTTCATATTTTTAAAATAATTTTTTTCTTTAATTTATTCAATGATGAGAAAAAGCAGACGGGCGGTCAGAACCTGATGTTGTGTCGAATGTCTGCAAATTTCCACTTTTGGAATGCCTCTGAGATCCTGGACTATGCTGTATTTTAGGTGCAAGTTCATAGGTTTAACCTTCCACATTGTTTTGAACACTTGTTTGTGTTTGATATTGATTTTGTGATATACCATATTGCTATTATAGTATCCTTGCATTGTTTGACTTTAAGCTTAAGTTTTTTTTTTAGTATACTTCTTAATATGCTTGCTGCTATGATGAAGTTGCTAAAATTATGTCTGGACATATGAGTTGTCTGTGATTACTACTATGCTTCTTCTGAGCAAAATGACTTTGAAAACCAAAGTAAAATCATGACCTATGTGTTATCATTATTATGTATAATTGAATTTCTCATCTTGCTTTAAAATGTAATATAGATTTGTTTCCTGTTTAGAAACTAGATTAAGAAAATGAAGTATTGCAAAATTGGAATTGGACTTAATTATTTCGATTCTATGATTTGGATGATGCATAACTGTGCTAATTGTTTTCACTGTTTTAGAAACCCCGCCAAATTAAATATGTGATTTTATTATGTTTGTAATCTATTCTCCAATGTCTAAGCGACCAATCAAGGTGGTGGCCTGTGGTGGTTGTCTGAGGCAGTTGCCAGCAGTGGTGGCTGATGGCGGTGATGCGTGGTGGGTGGTAGTAGGGTATGGAGTAAGGAATGAAAACTTAATTCTGAATATTATCTTATCTGATCAACTTCAAAACATTATATTTTGCCCCTTCAATTATCAAAATTACTTCACTTTCATCCTACATAGGATGAGAGTTTTTGTACAAATTTTAATAGTTGGGGGTCTGAATGTATGATTTTAAAATATAAGAAGTTATAATAATATTCAAATGATAGTAAATAAGTAAACTTCAAAATTTCTAAATTAAACTAAAATAGTATACCATAAAAGAGAACATATCTAATTGGTTTAGAATGAAACATCCAAAATTAAATGAAGCAACATTTTCTAAGATGGAATTTTGGAATAATTTTTCCAAATAAGAATATATAAAAAATAAAAAATTAATTTTTAAAAAATTGAATTTCACTATTTATTGGAAGCACGACGTATAATCATGTATGCATTCTCTCCTCGTTCATAGAGCATTTTGTCTAATTATTGCGTGTCTTACAAGCTAGTCAAACTTGTTTTAGTCCTTAAGTCCACCCCAACTCTCTCTTTCTCAAACGGAAAAATCCCACCACCCCAATGTATTGGAATTTGTCAACCTTTTACTTTTTATTTTTTGTTTTTTTTTTCTCCTACCATTCGACATGTGTTTGTGGGGATTGTGCTTGTGGGGATCATTTATCATTTCTGCTCTCGAATTCACACTAATATTACTCTTTTCAAATCGTAACAATGATAAATGACTCCAACAACTACAATCCCCACAAGGGAAAAAAAAATAAATAAATAAAAAGTAAAAAGTTGACAAATTTCAATACATTGGAGTGGTGGAGTTTTTCCGTTTGAAAGAGAGTTGGGGTGGACTTAAGGACTGAAACGAGTTTGACTGGCTTGTAAGACACGCAATAATTAGACCGAGTCCTCTGTGAACGAGGAGAGAATGCATACATGGTTATGCGTCGTGCTTCCAATAAATAGTGGAATTTAATTTTTTAAAAATTAATTTTTTATTTTTTATATATTTTTATTTGGAAAAATTATTGAAAAATTTCATTTTAGAAAATGTTGCTTTATTAGTTTTGGATGTTTCCTTCTAAACCAATTAGGCATGTTTTCTTTTATGGTATGTTGTTTTAGTTTAATTTAGAAGTTTTGGAGTTTTTTTGTTTACTATCATTTGAATATTATTGTAACTTCTTATATTTTAAAATAATATATAGACCCTCAATTATTAAAATTTGTACGAAAGCTCTCATCTTATATAGGATGAAAGTGAAGTAATTTTGATAATTGAGGGGGCAAAATATAATGTTTTGAAGTTGATTTGATAAGATAATATTCAGAATTAATTGGTGGGGTTAAAGTGCAATTAACCCAAAAAATTATGATCATTATGGTATTATTCAACTTTTAATTACATGGCCAATGCATCGCTGGCTGCAACTAAGGTAATCCTGCTGTTACACATTGGCAATTCTATTCCCATCAATTAATGACCGCAAACAAGGCAAGACATTATTATATTTAAAATTTTCCATATAATATTTTTGTATAATTTAATTATAGAATTAAGCACAATTTATTATATGAAATGGAATCTATACATGTAGTTCATATCTCATGGAAAAAAGTTATATTTAATTATGATCAAATTTTATGTATTAAATTTTTTTTTTATCATATATTATTGAGAACTCATGATGGTTTTTAAACATAAATTTAAAAATTTGACTAACATTTTTTTTTTGAAATAAATTTTTTTCCAATTAATTTTTTTTTTTTTATGAATTTTTTTTTCAACTAATATTAACTGAGGGAGCAATTAGTAATGTTATTTTAAACCTTGGGGAGAGGATTGTAATTTTTAAAATGTGAGGGGTGTCAATGTAATTTACCTAGTGAGGGCAAAATTAGTATATAAAAAAATTAAATTGCTGGAGGGAGCAATCTATAATGAAACTTTAAATCTCAGGGAGGGAGATGTAATTTTCAAAAGGTGAGGGGAGAATTGTAATAAATATAGATCTCAGAGGGGTGTCAATATAATTTACCCTTTTATATTGCACTTCTGATTTTATTTTAAAGTTCTTTTGTTATATATATATATATATATATATGATTGCATGTCTGATCTCAGGTGTTTAGTCATCATTAAAGAGCACTGATTATTGAGTAGGCTTATGCTGTGTTTTGTTTGTGAACATTGATTTCAGGTAATGCTTGTGCTGTGTTTTGTCTCTGATTTTTGAGTATGCTTGATTATGGGCCTTCCTGCAATTTACTAGAATATATTTTAAAAATGGGTTAATTACACCAAGACCCTATCGCTTTACCTTATCACTAAACTTGTACTGTACATATTGACCCTTGCATTTATAAACCTTGTATATAAATGTACAAATAAATACATCCTTTTAAGAGCGGTTTAGAGAGGTAAAAGTAATGCATTTTGATAGTTAAATTGAAAGGGTTAAAATGTACGAATTTATAGGTGAATGGGTTAAAGTGATATTTGTTAAAGGTTTAGTCTCAATGGGAGGTTATCGGTTCAACAATTTCTAAGGAAAAATTAAATTAGGAAGCAAGCACTTAATGCTTTGCAAGGGGGAGGCTAACTTTCATAAATGCTAATTTAATTTAACAACTAATAATCAATTTTTGCCAATAATAAAAAGAAGTTAAGGGACAGTCGGTATAATTAACCCTAAAAAATACTGTTTCAATAATGTTGTCTGTTTAGTAAGGTGCAGCATTCACCATTTGAAGAGTGTACTTTGTTTTAGGATTTATTTTCAAAAGGATTGTTGAATCAAAGTTTTTATTTATTTTTAACTAGATTGTTGAATCGAAGTATGAAAGGGAGGGACTGTTGAATCAGAGTTTGAAATGGACGAAGAAATTGAACTTTTAGACTTGCCTTATCTTCAAAGCCCACTTCTGTGGTGTTAGATCATCAATAGCAGTTGAGTGCTCACATTTTTCTGTACATTTTTGGAAGACAATATTTACAGTAGCATTTCAAGATACATGTAATGTTAACCCCAAATCGCTTGTGTATGGATGTAAATGAATGTATATGTTGTGATTAAATTGAGTTTTTCTTTTGTAAGTTTGTGTTATATGAACGAAAAGTATTATGTGAACAAGAAGGTATGTGTTATTTTATGCTAATTAGGGTTCTTTTTGTTTTTAAAATGTATGTAAAATAGAATTTCAAGACTAATATAAGGTTTTTTTTTTTTTTTTTTTTTTTAAATTTCAAGATAGTGTCTTTTTTGTTACTATTTGAGTTAATCTATATATATATATATAAATAATAGCTTTTATAAATTAAATTAAAATCAAATATTCTTATGAATAATTTTATTCAATAGAGATTAGTTTCACTAAATTTAATTTATAATTTTCTTTTTAAAGAAAAATGCATAAACCTTGATATTTTTAGTTAATGGTAAACTTTTTTAACATGACACAGACAAAAAATGGCACGACACAATAATATGAAGTTAGTTTTGAGATAACTCTAAGAAAATGAAATGACACACGTCGCCTATCCTTACATGTGACTAATGAATTATCGATAAAAAAATGACTATTAGTTATGTAAAATATTAAGCGATGTTAGTGTATTTACACCAAAAGTTTGGGATTAATTGTATTTTTTCAAACATCAAGAGAGGTGAGTGTAATTTATCATAATTTATTTATTTATTTATTTATTTTTTTATGGGGGATATATGCAAAAAAGACTTTATAAAATAAACAGTTTATAGGTTATCGTGAAATGGCACCTGTGGTAATCCTTAAAAGCGCAAATAAAACCATCCAATCTACATTATGGATTGGAAAAAAATCCATTTCCAAATTGAATACCCTAAAAAAAAAAGGCCACAGTCTGTCTGCAAAATATAGGGGCTGCAAAGTCAATGTTGCTTAAAAAAAACAAACAACGAATGTATAATGAGATTACTTATATATAATGATATTTAATATTTTTACTTAACTAACGGATCAATTGATCCGTTTATTTTTTAGACAACAACTGTGATAATCCCGTCCCATGTTATGTTAATTAATTTTAATTATGATTGTAACTATGTGCTTAACATGATTCTGAATGTTATTTATATGATTATACGTGTTTTTAAATTTCTATCTGTTTACTGTAGGAAAATCTGTTTGATTCTCTGCTATAAAAAAATTTAATTGAAGGTCATAGAGACATCAGAAAGCAAAATTGACCGTGTTTTTATGAATAGTTAGATTTTTAAAATCTACGGCGAAATTTAATTAAAAATCGATTTGGATCAAAATAATTAGATCGAACTGATTAATTAAGCACAAATACTTAGCTATAGTCAAATTGATTAAGGCAAGCATATATAAAGAGCTAATTACGCTTACACTCACCATTTGTGAGCTCAAAAATTCTGGATATACACTCTAGAGAGAGAGAGAGGGCCGGTTCTAGTGAGAGCTGAAGAGGAAAAATTGTAAAATTGTCTCAAACCTTGAGGATTTTGAAGGCTAGGCTCAAGAACTAGCTAGAAATTAGGAGATTGGAGCTCCTAAGTGAGTAATTGAACTGAACTTCATGAATTTAAATTCATAATTGAGTGAATTCAAGCAAAATATGTAATCAAGAGCAAGAATTGAGTTGATTATGATGAATTTGGAGTCAATATGACCATGCATGTAGAGAATTGCCATGAAATTGCTTAATCAAGCATATAACAAGTTAAATATGAGACATTGAGTGCTAAATCATACATGCAAGAATGATTTTGTTAAGCTTCATGAGTATGAACATCATTTGTACCATTTGAAATGGAATTTGAGTCAATAAATTACAGGCATGCATAATTCATAAAGATATGTAAATTGATTTCAGGAGCTTGATTTCATGAGCTTTGAAGAATTTGAAATGGTTTTGGAAATTTGGGAGATGAACCATGATTTTTGGTCAATTGAATTCGAATTACCCATGTTTTCATGCTAGGCAATGTTTTCCAATGGTTTGGTATCAAATTGCAAGTTTTGGAGCCTTTGGGGTTGAGTTTGAGCTTCAAACAGAGTTTTGGAAAACCCAGAATTCGACTTGTCCGCTCGAGCGTGGAAATTGAGCTCTCAGAAGTTTTACAAAATCTTACAAATCGCTCGAGTGATGACCCTTTTTACTTAGTCTTCGGCTCGAGCGGCCGTCAAGCAAGAAATTCACACAACCAGTACTTTTGCAGACCGCTCGAGCAACGGAAGTTATGCTTGACTGACCAACCTAATTTTTGAATCCTCGCTCGCGCGAAAGAAGCTGCGCTTGAGCGGAGGGCTCTATTTTAGAAATTTTGAAAAGACATTTTATGTTTCGTTTTCCGTTCTTTTTCACTTCTAAGCACTCTTAGGCATGCATAGAGTACACTAAATGAATTAAAGAGCATGGAAGAAGACTAAAAACATTAAGCAAATTAAAGAACGGAATGAATTGTATTATGACCCAATGTGTTATGAATTATGTAGGGTCAAGCGTAAGAACGAATCAAGTACCGGAATAGTATGAGTAATATCTTAATAAAGATATTTTTATGTATGAATTGTTTTCTAAATATTACCTACGTAGTGAATTTCTGACTCTATGAATTTGTATGAATGAGTATTCTATTCGCTTGATTCATAATAAAGTATGTGAAATGATTGATATATGAGTATGAAATGGGCCTAAGGCCGTTTGGCATGTTTGACGAGGACACAAATTGGGCCTAAGGCCATTTGGTATATTTGATGAGAACATGGATTAGGCCCAAGGCCGTTTGGAATGCTTAACAAGATATACTAAAGGTCATCTTATATACAAATTGGATCAAAGGTTGTTTTGAATAAAGAATTGATTGGACCAAAGGTCGTTTTGAATATGAGTATGGATGTGTGTAGACACCCCATTTTTGACCGACCTTAAGACTCAGACGTCACCGACTGAGTGCTTGGTGATGTTGCATACTGTGCTCGTTCAGAAGCCTCAGAGTCGCGGCCGTGCGCCCTGCCTCCGGACTTCCGAACTCTCTTTCGTGCCCTGCCTCGGTTTGCGAACCAGACTCGGTTTTCTCTGTTTTCTTTCCTGAGGGGAGGAAGTAGTCCCGTAGACTATCTCTTAGTGGCTGTGGGCTACTTTTCGTGGCCGTAGGCCATTTTGCCCATTTCGGAGCCCGGTTCCCGGTTTTCGGGACCGTCAGGCCGTGTGCCTCGGTTCGGGACCGCCCAACCATCTCCGATTTCTCCGATCTTTGGCAAGTGCCTCTGTTTCATCATTCCGAGGGACACTGGGGCCTCTGATACCCACTTTGTGGCCAAACACCACTTTCGGTGCGTACAGCCCATTTTCGGGACCCCGAACTACGTGATTTGGGCCCCGAGCATTTATTTTGCATCGGTTTTTGTTCATTTTCGGCGAGTACCTCTGTTTTATCATACCGAGGGACACTGGGGTCTCAGATACCCACTTCGTGGCCGAACACCACTTTCGGTGCTTACAGCCCATTTTCGGGACCCCGAACCGCGCGGTTTTGGTCCCCGAGCTTTCGTTTTGCATTAGTTTTTGTTCAAATTTGACAGGTACCTCTGTTTTAGCACCAGGAAGATCACTGGAGGGTGGGAAGACAGCAATTGTTTTAGAAAACCAGTTTCGCTCCTCCGACGTCCGTTTTGCTCACTTCCGGGCTAATGTTGAACACCCTAGGGGTATTTTCTTCGAGCCGAGACTACATATTTGTGATGAGGGGACATGGGAGGACCCTAAAAAGTGGTGGTCGGCCAGTAATTGTGATTTTCATTTTTGAGCCTCTCTTTCAAATGCAATGTTGTGTCTCCTGTTTCAGAGTTGCCAAATTCCAACCATGGGGTCTTATTCTACACACATGGGAGGACCCTAAAAAGTGGTGGTCGGCCAGTAATTGTGATTTTCATTTTTGAACCTCTCTTTCAAATGCAATGTTGTGTCTCCTGTTTCAGAGTTGCCAAATTCCAACCATGGGGCCTTGTTCTACACACCTGGGAGGACACCAAAAAATGGTGGCCGGCCAGTAATTCTTCAGTTCATTTTTGGCCATGGCCGGCCGGCCATGGGGAGTGGCTGGCCAACCAGTGGGGTGGTCGGCCGGCCATCTTCAAGAAAAGCTCCTGGCCGGCCTGCTTCCTGCTTTTGACCACTTTACAACTGTCCAGCTGTTTTTCAAAATATCTCAGCCCTCCGGGGGATATTTTGGGAGGGAAAGCTTGGGTGCATTTCCCTCCCCTTTTACACCCCTTTTGGTTTATTTAAGGGGCTGATGAGCTCCTTTGTTAGGGTTACAAAAATTCTTCTCAAGAGCCTCTCTCCCATAACTTCCATCTTCATCTCCAAAACCCTAAAACCAAGCTTCAAGTCTTGCTCATTCCTTCATCAACCCTAAGTCTCATCATCACCACCTTCATTCCAGCAGCAAAGGAGGGCTTTTCAGAGGCTAAGGACCAACAAATTCAAGCCAAGAAGCCACAAAAGTTTGATCTTCAAGGGTAAGTCACTAATTCCCTTTTTCTAGTACAATTTTGCATCAATTCTTTACCTTATTTGCTTATGGTTTTGGGCTCCGACCCCTACTGATTTTAGGCTTATTTTGATCCCTTCTACAACATTGCAGAAGGGCTCAACCTTGTTTGGTATCTCTATCATGCACCTCTTTCAATATCATCTTTTATGCCAATATTTTGCATGCTTTGTTTGGATTATGAGTGATCCATTTTCGAGCCTGATATAAACTGTGAGTGGGCTTATTTTGAGCCCCTCTTCAACATTGAAGAAGGGCTCAGCCATGTTTGACCTCTCCATCATGCACTTGCTTTGTAATTCTTCCAATTTACCGTAAAATTGCATGGTTTCTTTAGCCTATTTGTGATCTGATTTTGAGCATTCCATTAACTGAGGTTGGGCTTATTTTAGGTCCCTCTACAACATTGTAGAAGGGATCAATCTTGTTTGGGGCCTCCATGCATGGCCTCTCTTTATACCTCTCTTTGGCCCCATTTTGCATGCCTCTTTAAGCTTATTTTGCTTCTGATTTCGGCCTTCATCAGGCCTGGAAAGAGCCTTATTTTGGCCTTCTTGTCATGTTTTGTTAAGGGTCTTAGGCTATTTGGTGAATGCTTTTGGTACTTCATGTTATACCCTCTTTAGTCCCTTATTTTTGCATGCCTTGCTAGCTCATCATGCTTCTGTTTTTGAGCCTTCATCAGGCTTGAAAAGTGTCTTATTTTGGCCTTCTTGTCATATCTTGTTAAGGGTCCAAGGCTGTTTGGTGCATCCTTTTGATACTTCTCTTTGTAGCCCTCTTTTGGCCCATATCTTGCATGCTATATTAAGCATATCTACATACTGAATTGGGGAATGTCATCTCTTGTAAATGTGCATATTTTTGGTCCCTCTTTAATGTTGTAGAGCTGTATTTTTCATTTTGAGCGTTGTATATACCACTTGTTTCATTATTCCCCTATTTTCCCCCATTTTTGCATGCCTTTTTTGTCATACTTGTGGTTGTTGTTTGGCCTTTCTTTGTACTAAAAAAATGCTAGTTTAGGGGCTTCCTTGCTACTGTTTTACATGTCATGTACCAATTATGCATGTTTAGTAGAGCTGTAGGCCATTTTGGGCGCCTAGCATAGCATTTCGGGCATCGGGTGTGATTTTGCTATTAATTTAGGGGCTGTTTTGCATCATTTTAGCTGTTGAAATTTGCATTTTCAATGTGTCATTTCCCGCGTCTCATTTCGTACGTCATTTCCTGCCTTCGGGCCATGCCTCGGTTTGCGTGCCTATGTGCACGCATTTCGAGGCACCTCTTGTTTATCCGCCGGCATCCTATGTGAGTGCGGCTGAGGCCCTCCCATGTTGGTATAAGCCCGTCATTGCATTCTGCATGCCATTCCGCATGCCTCGGTTTGCGTGCTCACAGGCACGCATTTCGAGGCGCCTCATCTTTTTATCCGCCGGAAGCTTATGTGAGTGTGGCTGAGGCCCTCTCATGTTAGCATAAGCCCAATTCGCATTCCGTATATCATTTCATGCCTTCGGGCCATGCCTCGATTTTCGTGCCCGTGGGCACGCGTTTCGAGGCACTTCTTTTTTTATCCGATGGCCTCTTATGTGAGTGCGGCTGAGGCTCTCTCATGTTAGTATAAGCCCATCTTGCATCGTGTATGCCATTTTAGATCTGTTGCATTCCGTATGCCATTTCCTTGGTTTGCGTGCCCGTGGGCACGCATTTCAAGGCATTTCATTTTAGTCTCATTGTATATCATTTTTCATGCCATTTCATGCCTTAGGATCATTGCCTCGGTTTGCGTGCCCGCATGCACGCATTTCGAGGCATCTCATTTTTATAGCATTGTGTATGTTAGGATTGCATACTAGCTGCATTTCATGCATATCGTGCATATTGCATCGTGTTCGGGATAGGAGTTAGCCCGGGCACGGGAAACGAGGCACGTTTCGTACTCCGAGTGACGGAACGGGTCTCAATTCCCAAGTCACCGACACTCCGGATTACCCATGATGGAGTTAGGTTTTGTTATAGCATTCATCTGCATTCACCCCATATTGAGTAGTGCAATCCGACTCCTCGGCCATCATGCATCGATATGCGTGATTGGTGGCACGACGATCGAGGCATGCATATATTTGTGAAATACATTGCTATGCCCCTTTCCTGCTCTCTGTTCCAGCAAAATGAAGAATCAGCAACTTTTCGGAGTCTGGCACGCATTTCGAGGAAAGGTGCAAACAAAGGCTAATTGGGGCATCTCGGTGGATTTCCGCGCAAGGCAGCCCAACATGCATCATACATCGGAAGTAAGGCAGTCCCTGGCTTGCATGCCAGTTTACCAGCCTTCTTAGTTAATCTGTTAATTAATTAGAAATTTGTATATTATCTCGGACTGTATTATTCTTTTATTTCGGACTGTATTATTATTTATTCGGACCCTCTGCGCGAGGGCATAATTGTAATAAGTGTGCGTGAGTGTGATGTATGTCTTCCAATCCCACGTCTTTCTTCCCTTTTATTTACCTGCTTACGATGGTTAGATATAGGGCATATTTTAATTGGCATACAGTATGACAGCATGTTTGCATCATTCATCTGTTTTGCACGCACCGGGCTCGGCGCATCATACAAACTGCATTTGTATTTCAATTCCAAGTTGAATACTTGATAGCTGTTTCACATGTCATATTTAGAATAGCCGAGCCTACTATAGTTTGCATTTTTGCATGTGTTGCATTAGGCATTGCTGTATACTTAGGACCATGCATGATTTCTAACATAGTTTCTATTTTGGCTTGGAGTACTCGGTGAGTTTTATGCTTTAGCATCCTTGCATGTGTGTGAGTGACTGCCATGAAAAGCATGCTTACCATGAGGCTAAATGCTTATGTGATATAACTGCTTTGAATGCCTGTGGGTGGAGGTTGAGTTATCCGAATTGGGACAATTCATCGACTGTTTGTTTTAAGCCCACTAGATAGTGGCGAAATCATATCATGTTTTCTAAGCCCACCCGAGAGTGGCAAATCCGCGTCTTAGCCTACCTGCGGGTAGCACCATCAAACCATTTTCACAAACAAACATGAAATGTTTTGTTCCAATTCAGGCGATTCAGTCTATAATTGTATGCTGTGCGCATCACATAGTAACCTAGGCTAATAACCGGAATAAGAACTCACAAAGTTTTCAAAAACAGATATCATGGTTAGTAGAGGCCGGTCTTTGACCGGGCGAGCGGGGGTGCTCACGATGTGACCTTTCCCAATCGTACCCAAGTTCCCGAGCCAACTTTGGTGATGACGGACACGTGGCCTTTGGCACCGAGTTAGGGTTTCCTAAATTTCCCATTTAAAAAATATTTAGGTGGCGACTCTGTTATCTGGCAAAGCAGTCCATGTTTGGTACTTCTTTTCAAAAAATCTGTTTTTCTTCAAAACGATTTGCCAGAGTTGGACTCTTTGGTTCAGATTTAGAACCGCAACAAAATCGAGTCCGAACTGTAGCGAGGTCCCTCGCGGGCTTGTTACAGTTTCTGGCGACTCTGCTGGGGATTTAGAGAACTTGACTCGAACTCATGATATCTGGTTTTGACTCCGCTTGTGTGTTTCTTTGCATTGCATTTGCATTAGTGCGCCTAGGACACCGTGTTTGCCATATGCCATTCCCGAACGATTTGCCGGAGGCTTGTCTTGTCAAGTCATGTCCACAAGGCTGATCGGCTCTGGGCTCTAACAGCATGGGAACACAAACCCCGGTTTTTACCGGGGCACCCTTTTTGACCATTCGACCTAGTGCATATTCGGATCCATAGTGACTATTCCAAACTAGGACAGGTTGCTTACCCGTTTATAGGTTGTTTAAAGCCGCTGCGTGCGTAGTGAAACCCTAGTTCCTGACAAAATAGGACAGGGAAACCCAACCCCAACATAGGGGTGTTTTCAGCTCTCACTTATCTGCTATGTGCTTGTTAGAGTGCATCTCTACAGGGAATGCATGTATCAGTTGAGTTTCGGCATCAGGCCTGCGGGCATCAGTTTATGAGTTTGGATATCAGGCCTGCGGGCATCAGTCAGTTATCTGAGAATCAGTTGTCTGCGGATATCCGATTCAGTTTTGGGGAACAGTGAAACAGGAATAGTGATCAGTGGTTGAGGACAGTGTATTTCCAGCTTATTAACTGCGTATTGTATGCCCGACTGTGTGTTGTATGTATTTAAATTAAGCCGTTATGCTGTCCGTTTTTCTGGTCATTTATTTCTTTTTGCTTTATTATCTTTTTGCTAGGGCAGTTTGTGGCACGATTGCTTCCGAACCAGTCGATACTCCCCAAGCAATTTGGACACGAGGTCGCCGACTCAACCGATCCGAAGATCTAGTTGACGGACATCCAGTGTTCCACTCTTTACCCCCAGTCACTAGAAGAAGGTAGAGGAGGCGTAGTGTATCAGAGCACGGATCACCGGAACAGCAGTCCACTTTAGTGACAGACAGTCGGGTTGAGATTTCTGTTTCTGCTATAGAGATACACTTACCGGGTATTCAGATGGAACAACAGACTACACCAACTATGGAGGCGATGATGCGCCAGATGCATGAGAGCATGAAACAGATGCAAGATGATGCTATCCGCCAAGCGGAATTTTCTAAACAGCAGGCCGCTGTCATGGCCCAGCAGTCTGAGCTGATCACCAGATTACAACAGCAGAATGCAGCATCTGCTTCACACCAGGTCCCTCCTCCACTAGGAGCGCATCAGGTTCCTCCTCCGCCAGGAGCTCCATTACCTGAACAGATACCTACTGGCCAGAATGCCCTTCCAAATCCCCAGAATACCCAGAACACCCAGAATACCCTCTCAAATCCACAGAATGCTCCGCCGAATTTCCAAAACACCCAAGAGGACACGGGTCTTCCAACGGGGCTGGCTCCGCCCCCGCTTCTGCCGCAATTGTCCAAAAATCTTACACCCAACCACCCGGACTCTCCATTTGAGTTCGAGGTAGACCAGACAGCTCTGAAATTGAGCAAATTGGAAAAGCTCTTCAAGAAATCACAGGGGGTGAAGGCCATCCCAGATATTGAAGATGGCTATACTGATGTGGCCGTAACATTACCGAACAGATTTAAGATGCCCCAAATCGACCGCTTTGATGGGTCTGGGGACCCCATGGTCCATCTTCGGCTATTTTCAGATATCTTGAGGCCAATGGGCTTAACCAGACTACAGAAGCTCTCGCTGTTTGGCCGAACCTTGTCAGGAGTGGCCGCCAACTGGTATGCAAAGTTGGATAATGATGTCAAGAGGAACTGGGATGAGATGGCTGGGGCCTTCGTTGCACAATATTCATATAACACACAGATCGAGATTACCACTTGTGATCTCGAGACAACGAGGCAGGAACCCAAGGAGTCTTTCTCCGACTTTGTAACTCGGTGGAGGGCAAAGGCATCGATGATGACCTTGAGGCCCACAGACAGAGATCAAATCCGGATGATTGTGCGCAATCTCCAACCCGGGTTAATGAAGAAGATGATTGTAGTTCCCTTTCCCACCTTCGCAGATCTGCATGATATGGGGATGCAGATTGAAGATGCGATGAAGCAAGGTTTGTTCGACCAAGACCGGGAGCAACCCCGGCGGACATTTAACCGAAACAATAACGCAGGCTCGAGTGGCACTGCAAATCCAAGAGCATCCGAGGTCGGTATGGTCACCACCACTCCCCCTTCCCAACCAAGGCCCGCAGCGGCCACACCTTTTTCTAGTGCCTCCGGGAGCAGTAACCAAGGCCCAAGGTACCAATCCAAAGGCCAGAGAACCTTCACCCCGCTCTATATGCCTTTGTCCAAGGTTTTGGGGGTCTTGATCAGAAAGGGACATCTGAAAGCCCTGGAGCCGAGGCCGCCACCAAATCCACTCCCCCCTTCTCACAACCCAACCAAATATTGTGCCTACCACCAGCAGCATGGTCACGATACCGACTATTGCTATAGGTTGCGTCATGAGGTTCAGGACCTTATTGACAAGAATATCATTCTACCTCCAGAAAGGCCCAACGTCACAACCAACCCACTCCCCACACATAACCAAGATCCACCACCTAAAAGAGTCAATTTCATCCAGACTGGGGTCGTGTCCTACGATCCTAGTATCTATATTACCCCCTCTCACCTACCTAAGCCGGAGGTGATCCTTCCTGATTGCACGGACTTGTGCATGTTGGATACCTTCACAACCCAATCTGAGCCAAAGGTGGTGATCACCGAAAATGGAACGGGGCAGGCTTCCGAGGAGAGCAGAACTGTTGAGTCTGGGATCGAGCAGTCTGGGGAGCTAGCTGGAAGAGCTTATGATCCGAGTGAATATATCTTGTCAGTGGGCCAGCCTAAGCTGAGTGTGGAGTTGCCGGAGAAGACTGAACTGTGCATGATCCGGGGGGACAGACCTGAACAAGGAATAGATGATCTGACTACAATGGAATAGGACTTCACCAACCTCCAAATTTTCAACGATCAAGAATCAGCGGATGCAACTATCAACTGGTTTGAATACGGGGAGTCAGCGGAAGTTACTGGGTGGTTAGATGATCAGCCAGACATCGTGGAATTTCAATCAGAGCAAGGCCCGGCAGGGGCAAAAGTATCATTTGTGGCCGGAAGGGCCGAAAGTCAGATCGAATTGCCGGGGAGCGCCGGTACAAAGAATTCCGCTCGAGATCAAGACATTTTGAAAACCGAACAATTAACGCTGGAGGAACAAGAAAAGAAGTGGGATTCTGAGAGGATCCGAAAAGCAAAGAACCATGAAGAGGTTGAAAGTGCTGCAAGCACGAGGGCAGGACATGCTGTGAGCATGTGGAATGAAAATGCTGAGAGTGCAAACATGCCCGAACCAGACAGGTGCCTGTTAGATGCTAATGGGATGTGGTGGGAAGATGACGACTTGTATCTCGCCCACACAGACGAAGATTGGGCTGGTGGCCAGCCAGACAGCACATGGTACCTCGAAGAGGTAGACCATATGACTAGAAGTGGGCGGTATTTCAAGCCCCCACACCTTGATCAACCCGAGGCATCGGGGAAAGATAAAGAGGCGGAGAAACAGAGAGAGAAACAAATTGAAGAAGAAGCTGTACTGAGGCAGTTAAAGAAAATACAAGCAGACATCTCCATTTGGGGACTCCTTATGGCTTCAAGGGTACATAGACAGGCTGTCCTATCTGCTATGGACAAGGCCAAACTCTCCATCGAAACTACACCAGAGCAGCTGGTTGGACTGGTTTTTCCGGGAGGAGGTTCCCCGGCATTGACCTTTTCAGACAAGGAGCTGCCGCCTGACGGCGTGGATCATAACAGACCCCTCTACATCTCTGTAGAATGCAGGGACAAATGGATTCCGGTGGTACTTGTTGATACCGGGTCCGCTATCAATGTCTGCCCAGCCAGAACGGCGTATGCAATCGGGTTGAAGCCCGCAGACTTCACACCGACCACTCAAGTAATCAGAGCTTATGACAATACAAGCAGGGATGTCCTAGGGACAGTAAAAATCCAAACCAAGATTGGGCCTGGACAACACGAGGTAGATTTTCATGTCTTGGAGGTCCCTGCATCCTTTAACATGCTTTTGGGGCGACCCTGGTTGCATCAGGTAAAGGCCGTCTCATCCACTCTACATCAGATGGTGAAATACCCCTATGGAAAGGGAGTAGCCATTGTATTTGGGAACTCATCAATCCATCCCCCTCCGGAGATATCTACGCCAGTCCTAGAGATTGAACACGGCATGGAGGACGTGTTTATATCGGGATTTACTTTGGCTGAGGCCCGGGTGGTGCAAAACATTATGGCTGTGAATGAAGGTGTGTACGTCAGTGCTCAATCCGTCTACCTCATGAACAAGCTACAACATATCCCCGGGATGGGATTGGGAAGAAGCGGCAGGAAAGGAGTCGCAGCGTTGGCCGAAGTGCCACATAACCCGCATACCTTTGGATTGGGTTATCTGTCCACCAAAGAAGATTGGGTGAGGAAAGGAAAAGAAATGGCCAGCAGAGCCAGAGCGAAGCAGGCTAGGAAGCCTTTTGATCTAATGCACAGGCCCATCCAGGGTACCTTGAACGGACGCTTTGTCCGGGAGAGGGAGGACTTTCCATTTTGCGGCTTCCTAGAGCCATGGTTGAACGCGGAGAGGAAGCGCGTACCAGGTTTCGAAATCTTCTTCGACCTGCAACTATCCGGGGATGATGTTGCCACAGAGCAGACAGACCCAACAACTAAGGCTGAGCAGAATAAGGCAATGGGTTCTGAGGGCACGGAATTGGAAATGGGGGTAGCACTGGCATGTCTCCTCTCTGATCCTCCGATCGACTAAGAATGCTTGGGGGATAACTTCGCGGTTTCCATGATTGGGGATGAAACGGCTATGAGCCAACCAGCAGCTATCTTGGATGCATCAATCGCACCTTCTCTCACTTGGTAGTACGAGGAGGGATTTTTGTCCAGCAGTTCTGGGTCAGGTAATGAGCCGGAATCTGATTCCACCGAGTCTTGTGAGTCGGAATCAGGTTCCAGCTCGACTGAGTCTGAGTCTGGTACTCCTGGGGATATTAACCCGGATGCCAAAGTCCTGTCTAGGTCGTCCTTTTCCTTTTCATTTGAGTCTGTTGTAACCGATGAATTGGACGATTTGGATGTGCCTAATGAGAATGAACTATCTGTGGTTTCCGAGTACTTTTCTGTGCCTCTAATTTATTGCATTAATTCAGACTTTCAAAATTTCGATCAAAACGACGAGGACGAAGTTCCTCCGGTTTTACAACGTTTAATTGAGCAAGAGCAAGAGAGATTTGTTAAGCCATTAATGGATGAAATCATTTCCGTGAACATTGGTACTGAGGAGGACCCGCGGCTGGTCCAGATCGGGTCCACGTTGTCTTCGGAGGAATGCGAGCGCTTAGTCGCTTTATTAAAAGAGTTCAAAGATGTTTTCGCGTGGTCCTACGAAGACATGCCTGGAATCGATCCTGAGATTGTACAGCACCGGATCCCCCTTGACCCCGAGGCCCGACCTGTCAAGCAGAAACTCAGAAGGATCCGCCCGGACTGGGCTCTCAAGATTAAGGAAGAGGTCACCAAGCAAATTGACGCAGGCTTCCTGCTGGTATCTGAATATCCGACTTGGTTGGCCAACATTGTTCCGGTGCCGAAGAAAGATGGCAGGATCCGGGTGTGTGTATACTTCAGGGATTTGAACAGAGCTAGTCCGAAGGACGACTTTCCCTTACCACACATCGATGAGTTAGTGGACTTCACAGCAGGGCACGCATTGCTCTCATTCATGGATGGCTTCTCAGGATACAACCAAATAGTGATGGCGCCAGAAGACAGAGAAAAGACTGCATTCACCACCCCGTGGGGAACATACTGCTACCGAGTAATGCCGTTTGGGTTGAAGAACGCTGGGGCTACTTATCAACGGGCCGCGACCACAATACTACATGATATGATCCACAAAGAGGTTGAGGTGTACGTGGACGACATGATTGTCAAGTCCAAGGAAAGAGAGGGCCACTACACCGCCTTGCACAAGTTTTTCCAAAGGATCAGGGAATTCCGGTTACGGCTAAACCCTCAGAAATGTACGTTTGGTGTTACAGCCGGGAAAATGCTGGGGTTTCTGATTACACAAAGGGGCATCGAGGTCGACCCTTCCAAAATCAAGGCCATCTTAGAAATGCCACCACCAAGGACTGAAAAGGAGGTGCGAGGCTTTCTGGGTAAAGTGCAATTCATAAGACGGTTTATTTCAAAACTAACCTTGACTTGTGAACCACTTTTTGGTCTTCTGAAGAAAGGAAAGAAGTTCCAATGGGACGGCCGATGCCAAGCAGCGTTTATGCAGATTAAAGGATATCTGCAGAACCCACCCGTTTTATCACCACCAGAACCAGGGAAACCGTTGATTTTGTATCTGTCAGTGACTGAGACCACGATGGGCTGCATGCTTGCACAAGAATCAGAAGACAAGGTGGAGAAAGCCATCTATTATTTGAGCAAGAAAATGCTGGAGTATGAGACCCGGTATACACCGCTGGAAAAGGCTTGCTTGGCTCTGGTATGGGCTACCAGAAAGTTGCGGCACTACCTGTTAGCTCATTCTATAATGTTGGTTTCACGACTTGATCCCATCAAATATCTCTTCGAGAAACCAGCGCTTACGGGTAGGCTAGCTCGTTGGTTGCTTTTGCTTTCCGAATTTGATCTCACATACGTCACACGTAAGTCAGTGAAAGGAAGAGCAGTGGCAGAGTTCCTTGCCGACCACCCGGTTGAGGGGGATGAAGCGGTTGAGTACCTATTCCCGGATGAATCAATTCTGCATATCGACGAAGAAGCCTGGACGATGTACTTTGACGGAGCATCAAATCAACATGGGTATGGGATAGGAGTGTTGCTGATAGCACCCGATGATTCCCGTATCCCTTTAGCCTTCAAACTCCGATTCAAAGTCTCAAACAATGAAGCAGAATACGAAGCGTGCATTGCTGGTTTGGAAGCATCCCTGGAATTAGGGGCAAGACGGCTGGACGTCATTGGGGATTCGAACCTTGTTGTGTCTCAAGCTAAAGGAGACTGGAAAGTAAAAGAGGAAAATATGATGATGTATCACCAAACCTTGGATTTGCTGATTCCTCGGTTTGAAAAGTTAAGTTTTACTCATCTACTAAGAGAGAACAACAAGTTCGCAGACGCTTTAGCAACTCTATCATCTATGATAGACATCCCGTGTGGAGTCCGAATGCGTCCAGTCATTATTGACCAGAAATTTGCACCTGCCTATGAGTCGATTACAGCCATAGATGAAGTTCAGGACGAACACCCTTGGTATTACGACATCTGGAACTTCTTAGAGAAAGAAACATACCCGCCAGGGGTAAATGCCAAAGACAAGAGGGCAATCAGAAGAATGGCAGTTCAGTTCATCATCTGCGGGGGTAAACTGTATAAACAGGGTCATCTAGGAATGCATAAACTGTGCGTTGATGCCGAAGAGTTAAAGCGTCTGATGGAAGCCATCCACGGAGGTGAATGTGGTGCACACATGAATGGGGTAATGTTGGCACGGAAAATCCTTAGACAAGGTTATTACTGGTCTACCATGGAAGAGGATTGTATTGGTTTCGTCCGGCGATGCCACAAGTGTCAAATTCATGCAAATCGCATGAACATCCCGCCGTCAAAGCTGTACAACATGACTTCGCCATGGCCGTTTTCTGTCTGGGGAATTGACGTAATCGGAGCTGTTACACCGAAGGGGTCGAATGGGCATGAGTTCATCTTGGTAACGATAGATTATTTCACAAAGTGGGTTGAGGCCCAATCTTATGCGGTGTTGAAGGCTTCGCATGTCGCGAAATTTATCAGAAACAACATCATCTGTCGTTACGGGGTCCCAAATGAAATCGTTTCAGACAATGGTTCCCACTTCAAAAAGGAGGTGATTGATTTGTTGGAGAAATACAATGTGGCTTTTCATAAGTCGTCTACTTACCGGCCGCAAACCAACGGAGCAGTTGAGGCCGCCAACAAGAATATCAAGCGCATACTACAGAAGATGGTGGAAACTTATCGGGACTGGCCAGACAAGCTGCCGTTCGCTCTATGGGGCTACAGGACTTCGATCAGAACTTCTACTGGGGCGACTCCGTACTCATTGGTCTATGGGATGGAGGCCGTCCTGTCTATTGAGATTGAGGTCCCGTCATTACGAGTATTGGCTGAGTGCCAGATAGCCGAAGCAGATTGGCAGCAAAACAGATTTGAAGAACTCATGCTTTTCGATGAAAGAAGGCTGAAAGCACTGTACCACATCCAAGGCTATCAACGCAGAATCGCTCGGGCTTTTAACAAGAAGGTTAAGTCCAGGAATTTAAAAGAAGGAGATTTGGTACTCAAAGACAACCGAGCTCCCATCCACGACCCAAGGGGCAAGTTCAGACCCAATTGGACTGGTCCTTACATTATCAAGTCAATCTGGTCAGGTGGAGCTGTGGTTCTGATGGATCTAGATGGCTTGGAGTTTTCCCAACCGATCAACATGGACAAGTTGAAGAAATATTACCCTTGAGAGGCTCGCTAGGCCGAAAACCCGAAAGGGCGACCTAGGCAAAACTCAGAGCATAGAAAATGTGAAATTATAAAAACTGAGCTCGCTAGGCCGAAAACCCGAAAGGGCGACCTAGGCAAAACTCAGAGCATAGAAAATGTGAAATTATAAAAACTGAGCTCGCAAGGTTGAAAACCCGCAAAGGGCGGCCTTGGCAAAAGTTAGAGCGCAAAAGGAGAGTAAAAATACCCGAGCGAACCTAAGCCTGAACTACGTAAGGCTTGATTCCCATCTTTGGGATACGTAGGCAGCTTCATCCCGAAGTTCAGCCACAATCTTTTCCCCGATCGACTTTGTCCATTTTGATCATCTCAGTCATCTCTATTCATCAGCATTTATCGTGATCTCCGGTACAGTGCTATTCAGACTAGGGGCAACTTTCCGTTGCAATGAAGTGCTGCGGTACCATTCAAACTAGGGGCAACTTTCCAGTTGCTAGGATTCGGGATTGTGCATCTCAGTGACAGATCTCAGGTGTGTCCAGTTCTGATCCATATCGAAAATAGTTTTGAAAAGTTTTAATAAAAGTTGACTTTGTTCAAATTAATCTTTTCACAACTAAGACCATTTTTGGACCAAGAGTGGAGAATTTTCAGTACCACAACCTTCAATTTCATTGATTTCAAAACAGAGTTCTTTTGCTCTTGCTTACAATTGAAGTTGCTTTTTTATTACACTCATAAAGAAAACTTGAAAGTACTAATAAAGCAATAAATCTGGGGCATAGTCCAGTCGGGTGTCCCTGCGCCCCCTTCCAGAGCTAGTTGAAGCCTCTGATGCCAGCCTAGGCCCAACCTGTGCTTCGTCGTTGAGCCAATCCCAGCACTCGTCAGACAAAATGCAACTGAAAGTAAGGGCGGGGGCCAGAAGCTCTCTAACTCTCCATGCTGCGGCCTGCCGAGCCAGCTGTGCGCCTCGAACTGGAAATGTAGCCGGATACTCTATCCCCTCCGGTGGGCAAGTTTGATCATGGCCGAACTGGCGCAGAATACGGAATGGGAAATAGAACACACAGTGAGTCAAGCCGATCAGTCGAATCCCGACCTGCCGTGACATACCGTAGCTCATCGCCGGGAGATTGAGCCAAGGACAACGCCACGCAATGCGATCTGCCGACAGGTTGCACATCCATTCAAACCACCATCCCTCATCAGGAGCATTGACTAGGCGTTGCCGAAAGAAGTAGCCGCGGACTGAATAAGCAGGGCAAGAATCCACAACTTGTAATTTATCCATCAACCATATCTGAGGAGGGATGAAAAATGAGAGAATAAAGAATAGAGAGATGTGCGATGAGGGAAAAGTAAGATAAGGGTTTTGTGAGAAAAAACGAGCCCGAGGGCCGAGTGATGTGAGCAAATATACATGTGAGCTTGGGTGGGAAACATTACCTGCAGTAGTAGTGGACTCCCTGCAAACCTGGTTGTCTCCCGGCAGTGGAAAGCATCCAAGCCCATCAGTGTCTCGGCCAGAGTCATGGTGATGCAACTCTTTCCTTCTTTCAAACCTTGGGCGACTTCAATCAAATGGATGCTAGCTCCTCCGGAACCCGAGACAAACAGAAAATGAGATAGTAGGCACAAGCAGAGGGCATGCTGCCGGAAACCTTGCCAATAGTGGTCGCTATGGTCACCAGCATCAGAGAATCGGTAAATCAGGCTCGGAATGTCCAACATTCCGTCACAAATCAGGGATCGAGCATCATGCGCATTGAGTCCGCACATCCGCCCTAAGGTCTGGGCATAGCCAAAATTGAGCTGGGACAAGATCTCCTCGCCTCGCTCGAATTCCATCAAGGCGTGAAAATCTTCAAAAGTAGGACATACCTCTTGCCCTCCGAAGCTGAAGACGTGCGTCACCGGGTTCCAAAACCTTGCCGCGGCATAGAGGAAAGGAAGATGCAATGGAGTCCGGCCCAGTGTGAACAGTGCATTCAAGCCAAAACCCCGGAAGTTCAACTTCTCCGAGCCATCTAAAGAAGAAATCCAAGATGTGAGATTTTCTGCGAGAAACGCCTCCATTTTTGTGAGAAACGAAGATGAAATGAATAAGTTCCAAAGGTGGGGTTTTTATAGGAGGGTGAAACACTATTCAAAGGACACGTGTCAAATTTCTGGAGGTTACGGGGGAGGTGGCCGGCCGGCCATCTATTCTAGTAGGCCGGCCACCCTCTAGTCTCCAAATGCAAAATGTTTTCGGCCGCGCGTTGGTCCTGTTTCGCCCGCCGGAAGGAAGTTTAAGGCACTTTCATGCATCGGGAATGTCGAAGACCTCCATTTCTCTTAGTTACGGGTGCGTTCCATCATCCAGATTGTCTGTCCGAAGTATGTTCTGTTGTATTTTTCTTATCGAGTTGTTGTTTTGTTTATCGAGTTGTAAGTTTTGTCGAGCTGTCGCATTTTGTGTTTTGAATTGTTACTTTTTGGTTACACAATTTTGTTAAGTCTTGTCTATTGAGTCGTTAACGTTGTTGTACTTTGCTTATTGAGTTGTAAACTCGCTAAGATTCTGTTATTTCTTAGTAAGTCGAGTTGCTTTGATTTGTTGCGTCGGTTCATTACCTGACCCGGTAAATACACAAGGCACATTTCCATTCAATTCTTTTTTTGTGCAAAATGATGCGATGCAATGCTAAGAATTTCAAATACAAACATCTTTTCAAAGGCTGTTTCATTCCATCATGTTTTATAACAAAATAAAGGTATAAGTTTTACAGGAAATAAAACTGCCTAATAATATGCAAAGTGCTACAAACTACTAGCCAAAAAGTAAAATAAAGCAGGAAATAACATCAGTATCCTCGGGAATGGGAATGAGGAGGCCCTCTCATCCTCTTCTGCGGGATAACCTCTGCACCATCATCACCATCCGGATCAGAGCTGTCATCCTCCGGATCTCCCTCAGCCTCACCCCCGCTTCTGGAACCAAGACCGGAGCCTCCCTCCCTAGGAGATGTCTCTGACTCACGGTCTGCCACCTCCTCCTCCTCATCCTCGATAATGGGTGCCCTGCGTCCGTGAGACGACCTCGCTCCTCGAGCTCCTCGGTAAGGCCTGGATGGCCCAGCTCCTCGAGGCCCAGTACCTCGAGCAGGTCTAGCACCTCGACCTCTCTGAGAATGCCCTAGTGGCCTGCCTCGCGTCGGAGCATATACGGGAGGCATCTGAAAAGGAAAAGTGCAATACATCAGTTCAAACATAAAAAGCAGGTGCAAGTACAGTATGTGAGTGGGGTGTGTGCCAGATGTGTTCTATACAGCCTATCAATACAGCAGGATGTTTAAAACCAGCATGTCATCACAAATATGATAAATGCAAGAGAGATGAAGGGTACCTGGAAGCCCATGACGGACATCTGCGCCTCTCTACGCAGGACCATCCCCTCAAGTGAGGCCACCATCCCGAGCATCTGATCTATGTACTCCCGAGGTGGCTGCAGATACAAGCTCAAGTCATCAATAAATAAGCAACTGCCAAAATGTCTGTGTGATAAATGAAAAATGGTAGAACATACCAGCGGTGAGTCAGGATCACTGACATATCTGTGACCAGGCATCGGAGGCTCTATAGGGATCGGAATCGGAGAAGTAGTCCCATACTGCCAACTCATCAACTCGGTCGGCATATCTGGCCACCCGGGATGATCGAGAGTCGGAGGGATCGGAGGAATCGAACTACATCTACCCCTAGACGCGCCAACCCTGCTAGAAGAAGTGATGTCTGCAGCATGGGCGCGACTCGAAGATGGTGCACCAGTGGGCCTCAGTGGCGGAGTCCGCGTTCCTGTCAAGGGGGGCATCAGATATATGCGGCGATAGGTGGCGTAGTCCCCCTCAATGAGATATAGCAAAGCATCGGTGCCCTGCATATCCCTAATGACCTCCTCAGTAGATAGCCTATCGGCAGTCCGCATAGTGGCTGGAGGCACAGCGGGAGGGTCCTGAGAATCATACCCCCACACCTGGCGCAACAAGCGTTCCCCCAGGAACCACGCCCTACCAACTGGTCCCTCGAGCAGGTACCTATACTGGGAATTGCTCGACCCTCCGGGGTACTGATTTTGCAGATCATCGCCGAAGACTGCCCAGGGTTGCCAAGTAATCTGCAGATAACCAGTGTACAAATCAATCAGAAATCAAGAATACACAAAGCAGATCAAAGATGAAAATGAAAGGAACTGAGAGTTCTGAAATACCTCTGTCGTCCGCACAGTATCAAAATACTGTCGCAGAGAAAAGAGAGTCTCTCGAGGCCTCGGTAGGTGCTCGCCCTCAAACATCAATGAATAGGGAGTCATGAGAGGTCCTACCACCTCCATCTCCGGAGCTAATGTGGGAAAATACACATACACCCATAGCTGAGAAAAGCAGTGCGGAATGTGAATACAAGGTGCTAAAGGCAGAATATAGAATGCAAAGTACGCCGTGTGTGCAGTGAACAAATAATGAGGAGCAAAAATGTAAAAACAAGAGGACAGAATGTACCTCCCAGGCTCTCCAGTAGCCGCCGAGTAAGTCCTCCCGCGTGCGAGAGACTGCGCTCATGTAACAATAAAGGGTAGCCAGAGCAGCGCCGCCCCAATCATACTGACTGACCTGTGATAGGTCCACTAGGGCACTCAAGAGATACAGCCCCACGGTGTTTCCCCTATCAGCAAACAGGGTAGTGCCGAAGAGGAACATGAGGAAACCTCGGGTGTACTGCTCGACCTCCTCGGGAGACTCAGGCTCCATCTCTGGCCTCCGGAAATGGGAAGAGAACCAAGTATACCGGACTCTCCCGGAAGCTCTGTCTACAGGAGGGCGAGCCCCCAATAGATGAATCCAAGCAGCCTCCCACTCACCCATATCCTCGTCGTAGGGAATGGGCCCACCGTCTACGTCTAGGCCGGTGAGTACAGCAAAGTCCAGTGGGGTCATGGTCATATCCCCAGTGGCGGAAAAATGGAAAGAATTGGTGGTGTCCCACCATCTCTCCGCCAAAGCAGCAAACAATGTCCTGCTGATATGACAGTGTGATAACCCCCTGCAGAATGCTCCGAATCCTGCTGAGTCAACCAAATCCCGGACGGCTTCCGGAAGCTCAGCATACCACTCCCTCGCGGCGGTAGAGCCGTATCCTCGTACAGTGCGAGAACCAACCTGCATTCAGAACGAATACATGTGTTCAGTACACAATGAAAACGAGCTGTGTGCAAATGAAATGAAGAGGCTGTGTGCAAATGAAATGAATGAGCTATGTACAAATCAGTGGGCTGTGTGTTCACTTCAAATCTGGGCTGCGTGTTTAGTAAATTAGAGTTTTGGGCTGCGTGTTCAATTCTTAATCAGTGGGTTGTGTGTTCACTTCAAATCTGGGCTGCGTGTTCAGTAAATCAGAGTTTTGGGCTGCGTGTTCAATTCTTAATCAGTGGGCTGTGTGTTCACTTCAAATCTGGGCTGCGTGTTCAGTAAATCAGAGTTTTGGGCTGCCTGTTCAATTCTTAATCAGTGGGCTGTGTGTTCACTTCAAATCTGGGCTGCGTGTTCAGTAAATCAGAGTTTTGGGCTGCGTGTTCAATTCTTAATCAGTGGGCTGTGTGTTCACTTCAAATCTGGGCTGCGTGTTCAGTAAATCAGAGTTTTGGGCTGCGTGTTCAATTCTTAATCAGTGGGCTGTGTGTTCACTTCAAATCTGGGCTGCGTGTTCAGTAAATCAGAGTTTTGGGCTGCGTGTTCAATTCTTAATCAGTGGGCTGTGTGTTCACTTCAAATCTGGGCTGCGTGTTCAGTAAATCGGAGTTTTGGGCTGCGTGTTCAATTCTTAATCAGTGGGCTGTGTGTTCACATCAAATCTGGGCTGCGTGTTTAGTAAATCGGAGTTTTGGGCTGCGTGTTCAATTCTTAATCAGTGGGCTGTGTGTTCACTTCAAATCTGGGCTGCGTGTTCAGTAAATCAGAGTTTTGGGCTGCGTGTTCAATTCTTAATCAGCGGGCTGTGTGTTCACTTCAAAATTTGAGTTAGGGCTGTGTGTTCTACTCTCAATCAGTGGGCTGTGTGTTCACCATCAAATCTGGGCTGTGCGTTCAGAAAATTAGAGTTTGGGACCGTGTGTTCTACTCCTAGTCAGTGTGTGCTGTGTGCTCATCTTCAATTTCGGGCTGTGTGTTCGACAAATCAGTGTTTGAGCTGTGTGTTCAATTCTTAACTAATGTGTGTCGTGTGTTCACGATCAATCAATGAGCCTAGTGTTCAAGAAATTCAAGTGTTTAAGTCACATGTTCAAGTTGCAAGCAAAGTTCTGTGTCATAAGCTAAAACCGCATGTCTAAGCATGGCAAAGGAATGAAATGCACAAAAAATACAAAAAAATGAAGTAAAATACCTCTCGTGCCTCGTGAGAGAGGTGCTGCTCCGGCTCTCGCAAAAGAAGATCCCCGGGTACCCAATCGTTGAACTCGGTGAAATGACGGAAAACTGCCCGTGGAAGCCTATATGCCGGTGGGGCATATCGATCGGGGATAAAAGGGCAAGCCCTCAGAGGCAATGTCATGATGTCGAAATCATCTCCGGCACCCGGAAAACCTCCACCGTGAGGAAAATGACCCGCCATTTCGAGAAATCTGCAAAAAGAACGAAAATGAGCAAAAATGAGCCAAAATTGAAAAAAGTCAACAAAAGTCAACTCTCGGGAAATGAAAAAGTCAACAAAAGTCAACTCCCGGGAAAATCTTCCAAATATTGAAACAAAATTACCTCAAGTGGTGAAAATGAGAAGAGAAGCCCCGAAATCAAAATTTAGTCGGCTCAAAGTGCTTAAAACTGGAAGATTTCGCGAAAACAACTTGTGTGGAAGGCCGGAGGGCGCGTATAAAATGCAGATCTGAAGGAGAAAATGGTTTGGGGAGCAAGAGGAGGGAGTTTTGCAGCTGGGGGAGTGATTTCGGAGGCATTGGATGAGCCTATATATAGAAATAACCAAAATGACCAAAATGCCCCTGCTTTGGGCAGGTGGCCGGCCGGCCACCTTTCCTGGCTGGCCGGCCCTTTGCTTTATTCCCCCTGGCTGGTGACCTCTCCTAGGGAAGTGAGCTGGCCGGTGGTGGTCCCCACCCCCTCCCCTACCTCTCTGCAAATTTTGAGGAAAATCGGAGTTCCCGGGACCCGAAAAAGTTCAAGAAAAGTGCGCTTTCTGGCACCGAACTGCTCCACCGGAACTTCAACTGCAGTTTCTGACATGTGTCTCATCATCATTCGTCAAAATCAGAGTGTATCCTTTTTAAACACATTATAAACGCTCCAGGAGGTGAATCAGAGACTGCGATCAAGTTGCCTTCGCCGAAATGCGCGTTTCCCAGCTCGTTGTGTCACAACAAACGGACACCCTGATTTATGCTCGTTTTGCATTGTTTTGCATGTAACTTGCACTCTCATGAACATTTTGCATTGTCATGCATTATTTCTTGGTGTACCATACTTCTGTGCTTAAACATGCGTTGTCACGCGCGTCCCTTTCTCGCATTGCGATGCGTTCACTCGCCGACACTGTGTGTGTCAAACTTTTCGAATCATAGGAATCGCATTGAATATATGTTGTTAGCATATTGTTCTTGTTAAATTTTTCTCTTTTGCAGGCACGATATTGTATGTACGGTTCATTTGAGGCTGGTGCGACCAGACGAATCGCGCAGGTATCGTATCTTCTCCGTGTGAGACGCGACGAGAATTGAATGATTCTCTGCATTCCTAACTGCATGAAATGTAGTTGTTGCTTTGCATTCTTGCTTAAAACTATTGCATCTATTTGCGAATACTTGCCTCATTACAGCTTGCTGCATTTGCATGATCATTTGGCTCTGTGCATATCATTTTGCATTTTGCCCCCTGCCTGCGGGCACGCCTGCGGGCATATATCTGTTCATCTTGTATGATTGTCTAAGTCTTCGGCCTTGTCAAAAATGGGTCGTCTCTAGGCTTTGACATTCACTCCCGTCACTTCTTGACTTCCGAGTTCTGTCAAAGAGGGGCAACTGTAGACACCCCATTTTTGACCGACCTTAAGACTCAGACGTCACCGATTGAGCGCTTGGTGATGTTGCATACTGTGCTCGTTCAGAAGCCTCAGAGTCGCGGCCGTGCGCCCTGCCTCCGGACTTCCGAACACTCTTTCGTGCCTTGCCTCGGTTTGCGAACCAGACTCGATTTTCTTTGTTTTCTTTCCTGAGGGGAGGAAGTAGTCCCGTAGACTATCTCTCAGTGGCCGTGGGCTACTTTTCGTGGCCGTAGGCCATTTTGCCCATTTCGGAGCCCGGTTCCCGGTTTTCGGGACCGTCAGGCCGTGTGCCTCGGTTCGGGACCGCCCAACCATCTCCGATTTCTTCGATCTTTGGCAAGTGCCTCTGTTTCATCATTCCGAGGGACACTGGGGCCTCTGATACCCACTTCGTGGCCAAACACCACTTTCGGTGCTTACAGCCCATTTTCGGGACCCCGAACTGCGTGATTTGGGCCCCGAGCATTTATTTTGCATCGGTTTTTGTTCATTTTCGGCGAGTACCTCTGTTTTATCATACCGAGGGACACTGGGGTCTCAGATACCCACTTCGTGGCCGAACACCACTTTCGGTGCTTACAGCCCATTTTCGGGACCCCGAACCGCGCGGTTTTGGTCCCCGAGCTTTCGTTTTGCATTAGTTTTTGTTCAAATTTGACAGGTACCTCTGTTTTAGCACCAGGAAGATCACTGGAGGGTGGGAAGACAACAATTGTTTCAGAAAACCAGTTTCGCTCCTCCGACGTCCGTTTTGCTCACTTCCGGGCTAATGTTGAACACCCTAGGGGTATTTTCTTCGAGCCGAGACTACATATTTGTGATGAGGGGACATGGGAGGACCCTAAAAAGTGGTGGTCGGCCAGTAATTGTGATTTTCATTTTTGAGCCTCTCTTTCAAATGCAATGTTATGTCTCCTGTTTCAGAGTTGCCAAATTCCAACCATGGGGTCTTATTCTACACACATGGGAGGACCCTAAAAAGTGGTGGTCGGCCAGTAATTGTGATTTTCATTTTTGAGCCTCTCTTTCAAATGCAATGTTGTGTCTCCTGTTTCAGAGTTGCCAAATTCCAACTATGGGGCCTTGTTCTACATACCTGGGAGGACACCAAAAAATGGTGGCCGGCCAGTAATTCTTCAGTTCATTTTTGGCCATGGCCGGCCGGCCATGGGGAGTGGCTGGCCGACCAGTGGGGTGGCCGGCCGGCCATCTTCAAGAAAAGCTCCTGGCCGGCCTGCTTCCTGCTTTTGACCACTTTACAGCTGTCCAGCTGTTTTTCAAAATATCTCAGCCCTCCGGGGGATATTTTGGGAGGGAAAGCTTGGGTGCATTTCCCTCCCCTTTTACACCCCTTTTGGTCCATTTAAGGGGCTGATGAGCTCCTTTGTTAGGGTTACAAAAATTCTTCTCAAGAGCCTCTCTCCCATAACTTCCATCTTCATCTCCAAAACCCTAAAACCAAGCTTCAAGTCTTGCTCATTCCTTCATCAACCCTAAGTCTCATCATCACCACCTTCATTCCAGCAGCAAAGGAGGGCTTTTCAGAGGCTAAGAACCAACAAATTCAAGCCAAGAAGCCACAAAAGTTTGATCTTCAAGGGTAAGTCACTAATTCCCTTTTTCTAGTACAATTTTGCATCAATTCTTTACCTTATTTTCTTATGGTTTTGGGCTCCGACCCCTACTTATTTTAGGCTTATTTTGAGCCCCTCTACAACATTGTAGAAGGGCTCAACCTTGTTTGGCATCTCTATCATGCACCTCTTTCAATATCATCTTTTATGCCAATATTTTGCATGCTTTGTTTGGATTATGAGTGATCCATTTTCGAGCCTGATATAAACTGTGAGTGGGCTTATTTTGAGCCCCTCTTCAACATTGAAGAAGGGCTCAGCCATGTTTGACCTCTCCATCATGCACTTGCTTTGTAATTCTTCCAATTTACCGTAAAATTGCATGGTTTCTTTAGCCTATTTTTGATCTGATTTTGAGCATGCAATTAACTGAGGTTGGGCTTATTTTAGGTCCCTCTACAACATTGTAGAAGGGATCAAACTTGTTTGGGTCCTCCATGCATGGCCTGTCTTTATACCTCTCTTTGGCCCCATTTTGCATGCCTCTTTAAGCTTATTTGGCTTCTGATTTAGGCCTTCATCAGGCTGGAAAGAGCCTTATTTTGGCCTTCTTGTCGTGTTTTGTTAAGGGTATTAGGCTATTTGGTGAATGATTTTGGTACTTCATGTTATACCCTCTTTAGTCCCTTATTTTTGCATGCCTTGCTAGCTCATCATGCTTCTGTTTTTGAGCCTTCATCAGGCTTGAAAAGTGTCTTATTTTGGCCTTCTTGTCATATCTTGTTAAGGGTCCAAGGCTGTTTGGTGCATCCTTTTGATACTTCTCTTTGTAGCCCTCTTTTGGCCCATATCTTGCATGCTATATTAAGCATATCTACATACTGAATTGGGGAATGTCATCTCTTGTAAATGTGCATATTTTTGGTCCCTCTTTAATGTTGTAGAACTGTATTTTTCAGTTTGAGCGTTGTATATACCACTTGTTTCATTATTCCCCTATTTTCCCCAATTTTTGCATGCCTTTTTTGGCATACTTGTGGTTGTTGTTTGGCCTTTCTTTGTACTAAAAAAATGCTAGTTTAGGGGCTGCCTTGCTACTGTTTTACATGTCATGTACCAATTATGCATGTTTAGTAGAGTTGTAGGCCATTTTGGGCGCCTAGCATAGCATTTCGAGCATCGGGTATGATTTTGCTATTAATTCAGGGGCTGTTTTGCATCATTTTAGCTGTTGAAATTTGCATTTTCCATGTGTCATTTGCCGCGTCTCATTTCGTACGTCATTTCCTGCCTTCGGGCCATGCCTCGGTTTGCGTGCCCATTTGCACGCATTTCGAGGCACCTCTTTTTTATCCGCCGGCATCCTATGTGAGTACGGCTGAGGCCCTCCCATGTTGGTATAAGCCCGTCATTGCATTCTGCATGCCATTCCGCATGCCTCGGTTTGCGTGCCCACAGGCACGCATTTCGAGGCGCCTCATCTTTTTATCCGCCGGCGGCTTATGTGAGTGTGGCTGAGGCCCTCTCATGTTAGCATAAGCCCAATTCGCATTCCGTATATCATTTCATGCCTTCGGGCCATGCCTCGGTTTGCGTGCCCGTGGGCACGCGTTTCAAGGCACTTCTTTTTTTATCCGATGGCCTCTTATGTGAGTGCGGCTGAGGCTCTGTCATGTTAGTATAAGCCCATCTTGCATCGTGTATGCCATTTTAGATCTGTTGCATTCCGTATGCCATTTCCTCGGTTTGCGTGCCCGTGGACACGCATTTCGAGACATTTCATTTTAGTCTCATTGTATATCATTTTTCATGCCATTTCATGCCTTAGGATCATTGCCTCGGTTTGCGTGCCCGCGTGCACGCATTTTGAGGCATCTCATTTTCATAGCATTGTGTATGTTAGGATTGCATACTAGCTGCATTTCATGCATATCGTGCATATTGCATCGTGTTCGGGATAGGAGTTAGCCCGGGCACGGGAAACGAGGCACGTTTCGTACTTCGAGTGACGGAACGGGTCTCAATTCTCAAGTCACCGACACTCCGGATTACCCATGATGGAGTTAGGTTTTGTTGTAGCATTCATCTGCATTCACCCCATATTGAGTAGTGCAATCCGACTCCTCGGCCATCATGCATCGATATGCGTGATTGGTGGCACGAGGATCGAGGCATGCATATATTTGTGAAATACATTGCTATGCCCATTTCCTGCTCTCTGTTGCAGCAAAATGAAAAATCAGTAACTTTTCGGAGTCTGGCACGCATTTCGAGGAAATGTGCAAACAGAGGCTAATTGGGGCATCCCGGTGGATTTCCGCGCAAGGCAGCCCAACATGCATCATACATCGGAAGCAAGGCAGTCCCTGGCTTGCATGCCAGTTTTACCAGCCTTCTTAGTTAATCTGTTAATTAATTAGAAATTTGTATATTATCTCAGACTGTATTATTCTTTTATTTCGGACTGTATTATTATTTATTCGGACCCTCTGCGCGAGGGCATAATTGTAATAAGTGTGCGTGAGTGTGATGTATGTCTTCTAATCCCACGTCTTTCTTCCCTTTTATTTACCTGCTTACGATGGTTAGATATAGGGCATATTTTAATTGGCATACAGTATGACAGCATGTTTGCATCATTCATCTGTTTTGCACGCACCGGGCTCGGCGCATCATACAAACTGCATTTGTATTTCAATTCCAAGTTGAATACTTGATAGCTGTTTCACATGTCATATTTAGAATAGCCGAGCCTACTATAGTTTGCATTTTTGCATGTGTTGCATTAGGCATTGCTGTATACTTAGGACCATGCATGATTTCTAACATAGTTTCTATTTTGGCTTGGAGTACTCGGTGAGTTTTATGCTTTAGCATCCTTGCATGTGTGTGAGTGACTGCCATGAAAAGCATGCTTACCATGAGGCTAAATGCTTATGTGATATAACTGCCTTGAATACCTGTGGGTGGAGGTTGAGTTATCCGAATTGGGACAATTCATCGACTGTTTGTTTTAAGCCCACTAGATAGTGGCAAAATCATATCATGTTTTCTAAGCCCACCCGAGAGTGGCAAATCCGCGTCTTAGTCTACCTGCGGGTAGCACCATCAAACCATTTTCACAAACAAACATGAAATGTTTTGTTCCAATTCAGGCGATTCAGTCTATAATTGTATGCTGTGCGCATCACATAGTAACCTAGGCTAATAACCGGAATAAGAACTCACAAAGTTTTCAAAAACAGATATCATGGTTAGTAGAGGCCGGTCTTTGACCGGGCGAGCGGGGGTGCTCACGATAGGACCTTCCCCAATCGTACCCAAGTTCCCGAGCCAACTTTGGTGATGACGGACACGTGGCCTTTGGCACCGAGTTAGGGTTTCCTAAATTTCCCATTTAAAAAATATTTAGGTGGCGACTCTGTTATCTGGCAAAGCAGTCCATGTTTGGTACTTCTTTTCAAAAAATCTGTTTTTCTTCAAAACGATTTGCCAGAGTTGGACTCTTTGGTTCAGATTTAGAACCGCAACAAAATCGAGTCCGAACTGTAGCGAGGTCCCTCGCGGGCTTGTTACAATGTGATCACGGTCATATGCGCATAATTATGAATATAAGAATGGTGGACCTAAGGTCGTTTAGTAATATGATATGGAGGACCGGTGGTCCTTGGTACATGGATCCATTAGACCTAAAGTTGGTCTATGAATGAATATTGGACCCGAGGTCGTTTTGTATAGATGGACCTAAGGTCATTTTGTTTTATATTGAGTTGGACCCGAGGTCGTTGTATATATGGCTATGATGTATTGGACCCGAGCTCGTTTTGCTTTGTTGTGATCTACAAATCTGTATGTGAATGTGAATAGTAGCTCAAATGTTTAATTTATAAGTATGACTCATTGTGAACGAAACTCATTCATTATCGTCTTCACTCTGGTATTATTCACTGGGCTTTGGCTCATTCTGTATTTATATGTATGTAAGTGAGCAGCGGGACGTCCAACTCCAGCCTCAATGAGCGTTGAGAAACCAAGTTTTGTGAGGTCAACCAAGGTCGCCTCATGCAGAGGCCTTACTTTTGTTTTACTTTTGTTTTTGTTCTCTTATGGTTAGGTATGACCAACGTTGTGTATAACCTTGGAACTTGGTGCTGAAACTATAAAATGATCCTGGATATACATAGTACATACATAACGTAAATATTGCATGGTGTGAGTTATTTCACATATATGAGATTTTTTTTGATTAAACCATGTATGCACAGCTCGTTGGACAATTCTTGTATGTGATGCTTCCGCAGTTTGGCCCCCTATTATTAAATATGGTTTGATTTCTAACTAAGGTTGTAGGTAATTTCATGATTACTGGCCGGTTATGACTCTAATCCATAGGGGCAGGTTCGGGTCATGACAACATATAAATTATTCATTAAAAAATTAGGTTAATTAGATAATCGTAATCACGTTAGTTTTGTTTCTCAAAAAATAGATGGTTTACTTTTCAGATAATATTTGTTATTCATTTTTTTTGCAAACTTGGTTATGGTTATCAAATTGACATAATTTTTTTCACGAATAATCTACTTGTGGTCTAAAAAATGAACAATTTGAATCATTGAGACGAAATTCGTGATAAGTCTCACATGCCCAAACATGCCCAAAAAGGATATTTGTCATTTTTGTAAAATATTGGACAAAATCTATTTTACCTCATTGTAATATGGCTTGATAGCACTTTATCCCATCTATCTTTTAAAAATAGTGATATGTCCCACATGTGATTTTGGACTAAAATATAACCGTTAACGCTGTTAACTATAGATGTGAAATAACTATAATACTTTCAAACCCTATATATATATATATATTTGTTATTTTCTTTCTCTCTCATCGTTCATACACATAATTTATAATGTCTAGTATTAATTCAATTAAATCACAATTAATTATAAATTCTTAATTATTTATTGTAATTCTTAAAATTTTATTCTAATTTTAGTTTAATTATATTTTAGATCACAATTAATCCTAAATTCTTAATTATTTATTGTAATTTCTAACATATTAATCTAATTTTAATTTAATTATAATTGAGGTCAGAATTAATCCTAAATTCTTAATTATTTATTATAATTTCTAACATGTGAATCTAATTTTAATTTAATAACATTTTAGATCAATTCTTAATTGTCGTGTATTTTATATTTTATTTAATTATATTTTAGATCAATTTTTGATTATATTTTATATTTTAGATCAATTCTTAATTACATTTTATTTTATTTTAATTAACATACTAATCTAATTTTATGTTTGGAGAAATCGGGGTAAAATTATCCTTTTGTTCTATTAATTTCATTCTAATTTTTCAAAAAAACAAAATTCACTCTAAAAAATGGTTTATAATATACCTTACGTTTGGATAGAAAAACTAACGGTAGTACTTTAGTCCAAAATCACTTGAAGACTTTTTGACTACATTTGAACGAAAAGAGGTAAAGTGCTTCAGATCCAAACACAGGGGGACAAAATGAATTTAACCATAAAATGTAACCTCTCAAAAAGAATTTCCATGCCTTGGTGTTATTTTATCACATTAAAAAATAGGAGACACAGGCCATAATCCAAGGTATAGTGTACATTGTATAAGAAGTTATATTTTATATGAAAGAAGTTATACATTTTGTGAGATGAAAGTTACGTTGCGGTTTATTTTTTGTTTTGTTTATGAAAGTTATAATTTTGAGGCTGTGATGTGCACTTAAAAGTCATGTATAACTAAAGTAACACTTATTGTGAGAGAAGTTATAAATTTTGTAAGAAGAAAAAGGTCATATTTTTTGTTACAAAAGTTACACATTTACTGAGGAAAGTTATACTTTTTACATAAGGTGCATATAATGTGCACTTACGCATCATATCATTCTCCTAAATCCAATTCTCAAACCTAAACCTGTAGGTGTTAAACTCTTAGGTTTCGTTCGTTTGGCATATTAGGTTGAATGAGATTATAAGTACAGTAAGATTGAGTGAAGAAATTATTAGTGTGGTAATTTTAGATGAAAGATGTAAAATAAAATATGTTTGTTTATGTATTAGTGTGGCGGTATTAGTTATTTGGGGTTAAATTTATGAAATTACAAAAGTATTCATTGTAACTTTGTTATTTTTGTAATGTGAAGGTAAATTTGTCTTTTCATCCTCAATCCCATGGGATTGGTTTAGCCATCCCACCATTCCCATGGGAACACTAATCCCACCATGTGGGGAGAGCTATAACCCCACTAGTTCCATTGCATTTTTGTCTACCAAACACGAGTTATGTAGAATTCAAAGGATTGTTAGTCCCAGATCCTCATCTATGAAGCCAAACAAACATGGCTTTAAGGCCATAAGGACATGTAGTTTTTGTTTGACAAATTTACCCTTGTGTGTATTTTGTGCTAAAAAAAATTTAAGATCTCATAAGTTGAGTTCTACAAATTAATTTTTAACAAAATTGATATCTATGAATTTTTATTTTTAAGATCTTTCAAATAAGATCAATATTGATTATGAATTTTTTTTTAAAAAAAATTAATAGAACGATTTTTCAGCTAATCAAAATATCGAAATAATATTTTTTTAGAAAGTAAGTGCTTGAAACCGCATTTGGCAATTTTGAATGGATAAATCTCGAAATACTAAATGGAATAAAAAAAAAAATCATCATACAGAGTACAAAGTTATGACTTATGATCATAAACTACACTCATATTTTTTGAGATTTAGAGAAAATATAGTCAATTTCACATTTTTGGCATAATTACACTAGCTTCCTTTTTATTATGATTAAAGCTACCAAAACTAATACTAGACATTTAAATAAAAAAATATAAATATATATTTTAGTAGGAAAAAAGATGATAATATATATATATATATTTATATGACTAATGAATTACTGATTAAAAAAAATTAAATGTTATGTGAATTAAAACTTTGAAGGAGGTTAATATAATTATGTTAAAAATATGAGGCTAATTATATATATATATATATATTTTTAAATCTCAATGAAGATGAGTGTGAGTGTAATTTACCTTTGAAAATTTATTTAGTATATGGAAAAATTGCAATTTTATTCAATTAAATAGAGAAATTATTAACAAATAAATAATATTATATTATTTTAAATATAAAATAAATTATATAATTACATAATTATGTCAAAATTAAGAAATGAAGTAGTAATACGAGTATAACGGTTTCAGTTTAGACCCGACTCTTTTCATGATTTTAGATATGGAATTCCATATTTTTAACTGTTGTTTATAACCTCTTACTCTTATTGCTAGGTGAGTTTAGTTGTTTGAGAGTTATTGGTCCTGTTTGGTGTAACTGTTAAAACAGATTATAGATTATAACTTAACAGATTATAGATTATGACTTTAATCAGAAATTGTTAATTTGCTTGGTGTAACTATTGGATTATAGATTTAAGTTGCTGAGTAGTGTTTGTTAAATAAGTTGTAAAGTAACTTTTTCAATTAATTTTTATTTTTTATTATTCACTATTTGTCTAAATTTCTCATAAAAAATAATAAAAATATTCTATAGTCCATTTAGGTCTTTTTCTATTTTTAAAAAAATAAAAAATAAAAAAAATCTAAGAGCATAACCGTGAATTAACATGTCTACAGCAGAAGCTGATAATCAGAAGTAAGGGGTGAGCAGCTTCTTAGAATCAGCCTTTTTGACTTAAAATAAGTTATCAAAATCAGAAGCTGTTTGAAATAAGTTTAACCACACAGTCTAAAATAACTTTTTAAAAGCCAAAAGCCATAAGTTGGCTAAAAAAGCCCCACCAAACACCCCCATTGTTGTGTTTGAAACTTATTGTCCAGTTTTCTACTTATTTTCTAGAGCAGTCTTTGAGATCTTCCAGTATTTTTCTAGGTCTGCAAAACTTCTGGAAGTAAGGTGTTATTCGCTCGAGCAGTCTGGTCTTCTGCAGTCTGTAAAACTTCTGGGAGGGGGTCATTATGCACTCGAGAAATGTTCTTGGTCGCTCAAGCAGTGTTACTTATTATGTCTGACGCTCGAGTAGTGTTTTGGTGGCTCAAGCGGTCTGTACGTATATCAAATCGGGTAAAGAGAAATTTTATCACTTTTTCACTTCCCCTCTCTCTCTCTCTCTCTCTAAAACATTTCAAATCCTAATTTCTTTACTCTCTCTTTCTAATTCTCGCCTTCAAACCTTAAATATACCCTCATCCCTTGATTTCTCCACCATAGCTCCTTGGAGAAAAATGCAGAGCTCATCGAAAGTTTCATTCTAATTGAAGAGGATCTAATTTTCGATTCCATCAAAATTCTATCCTTACTCTTTTCCTCTTCAAATCTTGAGGTAGGAATTTATTCAACTTTTACTATGATTCTTAGCCTAGTTATTTGCTCTTTGACAAGATTTAGTGATTTGGGAGTTTTGGGTTAAATCTATAGTTTTGTTTTGAAATGTAAAAGAGGGGTTTTCAAATAGGTTCTTAAGAAAGGTTGTGGGGATGTATTTATGGTTAAGATATGTTGAAATGTTGGAATTACTTTACTTAATGTGATTTTGAAAGTAAATGAGTTTTTGTTCAAAAATCATTAATATTTGGTTTATGAAAGAAAAGGGAAAAGATGTTGGGTTTTGAAATGATGAAATGAATGTATTTGTTGATGATGATAGTGGAGTTGGATATGTAATATCAATCCTATTTTGAAAATGATAAGATTATATCTTTGGTTGAAAATTATCTGTTGAATAAAAATATCTGTTTTGGGCTATCGGTGGAGAATAGCTTTGATTGTTATAGAAATTGCATGAAGATTAGGTAAATTGAAACTAAGTATTCATACATCTTGCATCAAGCATTGTTTCATACTTATGCATTGAAAATATATAGTTTTGAGAAAAAAATTGTGAATACCTTGGTGAATCTGGTTAGGGGATATGGTTGTGGTTATTATATTGGCTTGTGTGTCCGTGGTGAATCCAGAAACCCGCGCGGTTAGGTGCCGATCATTTTGGCTAGTACTGGTAAAATGGCTTTGGTAGTACTTGTATAGCTTATTGGCAGACACGTACCTAAAGATTCCTAATATTTTTCTATCTACTGCGCTGTTTTCTGATATAAAAGGATTTATTTATTTATTTATTATGAATTGATATATATAATTTGGGCATTGCATTGTTTTGAGATGAAAATGTAAAACGTTTGACAAATGCCATGTATTTACATTCATCTTATGACTTCGTTAAGATTTATACATTGTATTATAGTATCTCTACTGGGCTTTAACTCACCCAATACGAAAAATAATTTTCAGGTACTGATGATATGCCTCCACCAATGACATAGCTTGGGAGGACTTGGAGCCAAGAGCTTCTTTTGTTTTCTTTTGATGTAATTATTTTTGTATAAGCCTTGGGTTTTTACTATATTAAGTTGAACTCATTTTGTTATACCCAAGCATTGACTTGGAAAGATGTCGCCATTAGGGCACAGAATTACTTGATTCTCATTTTATTTCAATTCATGTAAATATGTCATATGCTATAGATTTAGGATTTAGGATTTATGAATGTATGCATGCATATGTTATATTTTGTATGATTAAGGAGTATAAATGGAAAATGTTAAATATAATGCTAATGATAATTTCTATGGAATATTATGATGTGAGTTATTGTTGTTATTTTAGAACGTTACAATAAGGGTGTTTTTTTGGCTTTTTTTTTTGGGGGGGGGGGGGGGGGGGGAGGGGGGGAGAGGCGCTTATTTGCGGCTTTAGTTAACTTCTTTTTAAAATTTTTCAAAAAGTTTTAGATTTCCAAATTCATCTCACCAAGAAAAACCAGAAAATTATAATTTTTTTAAAAAACTTTTAAAAAAAATTCAGAAAAGACAAAAATAAGCTAAATTTTGACATAATTTTGAAAAAAAAATTAAGCATTCTGTTTTAGCTTATTTTCGTCTTTAGTAATTTTTTTTGAATTTTTTTAAAAAAATATACTTTTTAGATTTGTGTTGACAAAATGGACCGGAAAAGTAAAATATTTTTGTTGTTTTGGTAGTTGTTGTTGTTGTTGTTGTGTGCTATAATAGTAATTTACTAAAATGAAAATCTTAATCATTGTCCATTAAACAATGGATAATATTGGTATTTATGACAAAAATGTGTTGAAATAAATAACAAACATATGAATCCATATTAAAATACATTCAACGTTATTTAATTTTTAACTAACATCCAATAATCTATTATTAGAGCATCTGTATTAGTATCAGTAAATTTTGAGTCAAATTATAATAAAAAAGTTACTTTTGTATTTCAGCTTTCATTTTTTTATATATACACTTCATCAATCTCTCTATTCTAAAATTTAATTCATTTTGTATTGTCAAAAAGTAGCAAGTTGCTAATTTTATGTTGTTAATATATATATGCGGCTTCATATTCCCTAAAAAAAAAATGTGCTCAAGTTGTTCGGCCAGACATCTAAAACTCCTATATTGTTATTATATATATGCAATTTCATATTCCAAAAAAAAAAATAATAATAATAATAATGGTGTAGCTGCCGGTCATCTTGACCGGCATGATGTCCATATTTCATATTCTAAAAATTATATATATATATATATATGTGATAGTAGTCAGTCGTTCGGTAGGATGTCAGGTTAGATGATCGGCAAGATGTCCGGTCCCTTTTAAGAATAAATGATAAAATATTATATAACTTGTCAACACATGAACACACATGCATTATTCTAACACACCCACAAGAGTTGTAATCCCTTACATTCAATATCACAAAATACCCAACTCATACTACACTTAATCACATCTTGGATCATGAATTGGATTAGATTAGGTACCAATCATGCATCATTTTAATCAAACACAAGTAGCCTTAATTAATCAAGGTTAGTACAAAATTCAATTAATCAAAGAAATAATTCTAATTAAGCCTCAATTTAATCATATGCGATTTTACTGAACTGAATCAATTTTTAATAAAATATGCCATATGATTCCAAAAATTTCTAATAACATATTGACGTAACCAATTTCGATTTCGGAGGCCAAAAAGGCTTTTAATTTTCAGATCAAAGTAGAATTCCAGACAGATATTTCTACAAGTAACAGATAGAAAGCCAAATAACATACCAAATACACAATTAGCACATAATTCCATTCTAAACACTTAGTTAGCATTCTTAATTACGGATTAGTAGTTAATTATAGATTGGGGTTGTTACATCTAAGGTATGCTTTAACTTGTGCATTGAGTATTTGTGTGAGATCTTTGAGAGATTATTTAACTGACTTGATTGTTGAAGTCCCCCCGGCTAGACGAACCACAACGGTATTATCATTTTCTTATTGGCAGGTAGTTGGCTTAATCTATTTTGTCGCGTGCTTTCTAGCTAAGTTCCTTGTTTGGTTGTGTGGTAGGAAATCAATACCCACACATAGGGGTGTATGCGTTGCGATTTTGGCGGTTTGAGAGTAAATTTACAAACCGAATGGCGGGTTGGCGGATTAGAAGATTGACAAATTGCGGTTTGGGCGGTTTTTGACGGATTGGCGGATTGAAAAATATTCTAACTAATTGTCATACATTTGCATAATATATAACACCAATTTGTATAATATTTTTTAGATATATAACACAAAGTAATTTTACATAATATGTTTCATGTATATAACCACTAATTTATAATAAATTTCACATCTTAAATATCTCTCACACTCATTTTTACATTGATATTTCATTGGAGGTTAAAAAATATATATGTATTAACTATAGCGGAGCGGTTCGGTTGGCGAATTATAAATTTTAAAGTTTAAACCGCGGTTAGCGGTTAGAGCGGTGTGGATAGATGCAGATCGGTGCGGTTTTAGCAGATTGGGCTGTATTTTGCACAGCCTTACCCACACATGAAAAAGTTAAGGTGAAAAAATACATCATTGTCTATTACATACAAAATAATAATTTATCTCCTAATTTTATTCTTTTAATTACACCTTTAATGATGTGAGACTAGGGAAGTTAAAGATGAGAGGGAGAGGGGTGTGGAACCGCTTCGTATAAGAGTGTGCCATATCATTGAAGGTAAAATTAGATAAACAAAATTAAAGAGATATAACACCTTTTTATAAAATAAGTAAATCATGAGCAAAAACTAAAATAAGCAAAGAAATATGCCCCCAAAAAAATATTAAGCAAGGTGCCAACTTAAAACCCCAAGCAGAAGCAAAAGAATAAAAAACACTCAAACCCAACAAGTCCAAACCACCCACACTAACACAACAATAAAACAACCAGCCAAGCAAGGTAGCAGAGCAGCACTATAAAACAGCCTAAGTCACAAAAACAACAGAACACTAACGAACAATAACCACACGCAAAATTCAAGGGGCTTTACTAGTATTTTTTCAAGGGAAGATTTTGGTTCAATTTTTAATACATCTTTGCAAAGGGTGTGCGTGAAATGAAGGTGTTAATTTAATATACACTAGTGAATTATTCGTGCCTAAATACATTCATATTTTTTTTAAACCACAAAAACAATCCTATACTGATTAAATGGTGAAATTTAATTTCGTACCAAAAAAAATAAAAAATTCCTACCACATGTGAGTTGTGAAATTAATGTGAAAATCATCAATTACATCAACTAAAAATAACTTGAGATTAGAAAGGGATGTTTACTAGAAAATGAAATTATCTTGAATGTCTCGTACTATCCAAATTCTATGGAAGATGTTTGCTAATTTTTTAATTTAAAAGGTTTTTGGTTTAAGATCCCTAGTAATAATTTTTTAGAAGGACAACCCAATTATTATTTTTTTAAAATATTATTTAGGTCCTCTAAAACACATGGTGACAAAATTCTGTTACTTTTTTTGACTAAAAAATTTCAAAATTCTATAACTTTTGATCTAGATTTCTATTATTTATAAAATTATACATTTGAAATATTTTCATCAAGATCTATAAAACAAGATCCATGATGAATACAATTCTTCTTCTTCTTCTTCTTCTTCTCTTTTTTTTTTTTTTTTAGTTGACGACATTTCATTGACCTAAGATAGGTTAGTGAAATTTTTATAGATCTGGTTTGAAAGATTTTTCAATAAAATTTTTAAAATTTAAATTTTACAAAAAATGGAGATGTAATAAAAAAGTTATTAAATTTTAAAATTTTGAAGATTTTATTGACAAAGCATTGCTTCGACATGAGTTGATCTCCATAAACTTCTTCTATTACTCCGTTGTTGTCGGGGAACCGCATCACTTGGTGGTAGGAGGACGCCACCGAGCGCATGGCGTGTAGCCATGTCCTGCCCAAGATAATGTTGTAAGTGGATGGGACTTTCAAAACCCAAAATTCCACTCGCTTCGTCACACTCCCTGCTTTGACTGGGAGGATTATTTTGCCGACGGGCCATTCCGGCATGGAATTGAATCCAATTAGGGGAGAGACGGCAGGTGCCAAGTCTTTATCTTGCAACTTCATTTGTTTGAAGGTTTCATAGTACATGATTTCACATGAACTACCCTGGTCAATCAGAATCCGCTTGACTTCAAAATCTTCGACTCGGAGAGTGACGACCAGGGCATCATTGTGGGGGCAATATATTCTTGCCAAGTCTTTATCCGAAAAAGACATGACATTTGCGGCCTCTATCTTCCCCTTCTTGACGACTGGTTGGGCACTCAGCACTTCTCTGAAGTGCTCTGTCTTTTTGATTGATCCTTTGAGCTCGCATACACGTTCAGGTTCAAAGACCACGTGTATCACGTTGATAATGCCTTGAGGTGGAGCGTCAATCGTCATTCCGTTGGGGTTGTGATGGTCTTGGGGGGCTGGTTGCGCCCCTCCTTCGATGTATGTATCCAGGCGGCCCGCCGCCACCAACTCCTCCAGATGCTGCCTCAAGATCGTGCAATCCTCAGTGCATTATCAACGTGATACACGGGGTCTTTGAACCTGAACGTGTATGCGAGCTCAAAGGATCAATCAAAAAGACAGAGCACTTCAGAGAAGTGCTGAGTGCCCAACCAGTCGTCAAGAAGGGGAAGACAGAGGCCGCAAATGTCATGTCTTTTTCGGATAAAGACTTGGCAAGAATATATTGCCCCCACAATGATGCCCTGGTCGTCACTCTCCGAGTCGAAGATTTTGACGTCAAGCGGATTCTGATTGACCAGGGTAGTTCATGTGAAATCATGTACTATGAAACCTTCAAACAAATGAAGTTGCAAGATAAAGACTTGGCACCTGCCGTCTCTCCCCTAATTGGATTCAATTCCATGCCGGAATGGCCCGTCGGCAAAATAATCCTCCCAGTCAAAGCAGGGAGTGTGACGAAGCGAGTGGAATTTTGGGTTTTGAAAGTCCCATCCACTTACAACATTATCTTGGGCAGGACATGGCTGCACGCCATGCGCTCGGTGGCGTCCTCCTACCACCAAGTGATGCGGTTCCCCAACGACAACGGAGTAATAGGAGAAGTTTATGGAGATCAACTCATGTCGAAGTAATAGAAGAAGTTTATCCTACACACTGATTAATCGTGTTTGAGAGGGTAATTTATATGCAAATTGGGCCGAAGCAGGATGTTGGGCCACGATGGGCCGCAGTGCAAAGGGCCGAAGTTGTAACGCCCTCAAAATTAAACCCATGAATTATAAACAAGGCATGCGTTATTAAAAGAAAACAACATATTATCTCAATCATCAGAGTCTTAAGAAATAAAAACATCATAATATTTGCCTTAAAGGCTTACATCTTGCCAAGTCAATGCTTGGACACAAAACCATGAGTTCTAACTCAAAAACAAATAAAGCCCTAGGCTTGAATTACATATAACTCAAATAAAGCAAATAAAGTAAAGCAAGTCCTCGAGAGTCCAAATCCTTACAAGCTAAGTCCTTGGAGGTAGTGAACCACCTGAACCTGAAAATGAAGTTCCCATATAGGGTGAGCCACAGCCCAGTAGAGAAATACTAAACCAAGCATAAGAATTAACTAAAGCAGTAGTACCCGATACATGGTTAACACAAAATATTCAATTTACAATATTATGACACGAATGTCTACGTTGTCTATGACACATGGTCTATGACACCTTTTACTTTTCATTTACACAGACATGGCTCAGAACCTGGCCAAACAACTCAACAAGGATAACAAATCAGGTTAAACCTTTCTTATAACATAATAAACACATATGCTGGTGTTATACCAATCTCAATCAATTTCACTTCCATACTTCCCAACTGATACACATGGTGGTGATGTACCATATCAACAACAAATAGAAATATTTCTATTATCAATAAGCACACACATATGTGATGCTACTGGAGTCCATCCCCTATCTCCTCCCAACAAATCCGGTTTAGAGGTCCATCCCCTATCTCCCCATAAACCGTGGAGTTCATCCCCTATCTCCTCAAAAACCAAATGCATATGCAACATAATCAATACTTGCCATATACAACACATAATCAATACATGAATGTTCTGTATTAACTCAACAGTCAAATAAATGACTCAATTTCAGTTATACCTAAGCCGCATGCAAGGTCTACAACAATCAATGGCTATCCTCCACCGATAGCCCAAAACAATTATTTCTAAACAAGAAATAAATATAACAACACAAATAATCTCAATTTCACAGATGAGTGATTAAATATCCAACTACATTAATTTATCTCATAATCCCCCAATTTCATGAATTAAGCCCAATATCACAATCTTCCCTTAAATTAATTATATAAATTAATCTATGACAAACCCTAAGGTTTCCCCCAAAATTACCAAACCACCCCCACATACCAAAATACCACCACTTAGGATTAAAACGTATAAATGGAGTAGGAAATCCCTACCTCGAAGATATAACTCAAAAGAAGAAGATGAAGATGATGTCCCAAAACTTCAAAGTGCTCCAAATCAACAATTGCTCAGATTAAATGAAAGCCCTCACTCTCCTCTATCTTATTTGTAAAGCAACTAGGGTAAAAACACACCCTAACTAGATCAAACCAAGGAAAGAAGATGAGTTGGGAGAGAGAAAACTCGTAACCTAGGGTTTTATAAACTGAAAGGGGCTGAAAAACTGATCTGAAACACGCTGCTGCGTATTTAAACAAAATAGGCTCGCTCGAGCGAAGACCCGGTCGCTCGAGCGACCAGACACAAAAAATACTCGCTCGAGCCAAGAAAGGCTCGCTCGAGCGAAGAACAAAATAGTTCGCTCGAGCGAAGATAAGCTCGCTCGAGCTAGCGAACATTGCTCTCAGGTCAAGTACTGGACGCAATCCTCGCTCGAGCCAAGAAAGTCTCGCTCGAGCGAAGGAACAAAAACAAAAGCCTCGCTCGAGCGAAGAGAAGCTCGCTCGAGCGACCAAGCAGAAAATTGGACATCAACACTCGGTTTCTAAACCCAACCAACCTGTAATCAACCTGCCCAATAAATCCCATAACTCACAACCGAAGAAATAAAGGACAACATCAACAACAATATGACAACGGAATCCACGGAACATAAGTCTGGATACAATAATCAAATGGGAAATGACCGGGGTCGCTATAGAAGTAGAATGAGCGTGTAAGTTAGTCCGGTCTGGAGAAGTAACTTTGGTGTTAGACCGGTTATACGACCATAATGGTCAGTCCGGTCAGAACCTTGTTTCTACCTCGGTTGAATAAAGAGAAGAGAGGGAAGCTCGGTCTTCAGGCGGTGAGTTCGGTCAAGATGCATGAAAACCAAGGCGTACCAAGCCCTTGAGAAGACTTAAGATAGTTCGGCTCAACTCTCTTATGGTTAGCTCGGTTTTAGCATAAGAAACCGAGATAAGAGAGAAGTAAGTACCCAACTAACATGTACTTCGGTCATATTGGTAGTTCGGTTGTGGAGACTGATTGTAAAGTGACTATAGATTCTAGCCAACCTGTAAAAGTTTGTAAGCCATGATGCCCTAAGAGCTGGCCATGAGGCCATGTGAAGAAAGCTACTAAAAGTAGGAGTGAGCTGGCAGCCAGCTCACTTTGAAGATTCTCTCTTGTATCTGTAATCTCTATATATAGGAAGCTAAGGAGAGGTGATTAAGGGGCTGAGGAGAATAAGCTGTGGAGAGGGACAGCAAGCTTATGGAGAAAAGAGAATAAAGAACGGAGAGTTATTTGTAATTCTTATCATTTGTTCAATATAATAAATCGGCAGCTCGTGGACGTAGGCAATTTGCCGAACCACGTTAAATTCTTTGTGTTATTGCTTGATCAACAGGATTATACGGGCAAGTTTATTTCTCTCCCGTACAGTGTTGATTACAACTCCGCTTATTGTCTGATGCCACTACTTGAATTCAATATATATATATATTTAGTAATTGTTTACTTAAATTTTATTTTTCTGATTTTTATTTTTGTTTATGGTATTTCTCTTATTATATCTTGATTTTTTTTGGTTGATGCTATATTTTGGTGTTTGAAGTTTGTGTTCAAATGGGTAATTGGGTGGTCTTATGTTGGAGTGCTTTTTATTTTCTTGTTTTATTCGTCTTTTAATTACTTCTGGTTTTCATGTGGGCTCAAGAATAGTAGTGTTCTTAGCTCCTTTTTCATCAAATTTGTAGGAATAAAATTTGGTTAAAAGCTTGATTTGATTTGGAATACTCTAATTTATTTTTTTCTTGAAAATTTCTAAATATATCCTAAAATCATGTTTTAATCATTTTTTATGAAAGAAAATATCTTCAATCTTTGCTCTTTTTAAAATTTCATCAAATTTTAGTAAAAATATAATTGTTGACAATTTGGTGAATAGTTTGGTTCATCTTTGATTTGGTGAAAAATTGCCCATATTTGACAAAATGGTTGGAACACATTTTGGAAATGCTCTAAGAGCATCTCCCATGCTTATTTTTTTTCTTCATTAAATTTAAAATTTGATGAAATAGTGTTAAAAAAGCATCTCCAATCTTTTCATCAAATGTTTATCAAATTAAGAGAATTTTTCATTGAATTGAGATTTTATTAAGTCCAAATTTGATGAAAATTTAAAAAGATATAGCATTGAAGATGAATTTTATTTATCAAATTTGATGAACAGAAAAATCTGTGTTGAGAAGGGAATTTTAAAATGATTTTTATGAAAATTTGATGAAAGAATAATACATGTCAAATCAAATCTTTTACTCCAATATGTAATCAAATTAGATAAAAATGGTAGTCAGGTTAGAGATGCTCTAATATGAAAAATGAAAAGTTTGAATTATTTTATGAACTTTGATGAATGATGTATTCTTTTAAATGCTATTAACAATTGTTAACATAAGTTATTAACATTCTACACCTGTAAGCGTGTTTCAAATAGATATTTGGTCTTTGGTTTACACCTAAACCAAATGAAACCAAAACCATGCTCACCGCCAGTTGTCGGATGGGAAGGCATGTGATGTAATTAATCTTATCCTACACACTGAATTTTTTGTAGACTACAAACTTTGCTTATTATCTAATGTCATCCCTTCTAATTTTATGTAGACTCACCGCCAGTTGTCGGATGGGAAGGCATGTGGTGTTTTTTTAGGTTGAATGGGTTGTTGTTTTTCTTAATCTTTTTGGGTGTCAATTTCTCTATTTTAAAGAATTATGATGGAGGAATAGTTTTTGCATTATTTATTGGGAAAATAACCAATTAGTTAGGATAAAAAAATAAATATCAATTTGATGTAAAAATTTATGAGTTTAATGTATCAAAGTTTTCTGTACTGAAAGTGGAATGTTAGGAATTATGAAAAAAATTTCATACAAAATTATCATGAAAGATTCTCTACCTTTTGATTATAAATACAGTAAAACACCGCACACTAATCAAAGGATAAAAAATTTTCATGAAATATTTCATGATATTTTTTCATGCTTATTATTCTTTCTTACTAAGAGTAATGCTAGGATTATAAGAAAAATATCATGAAGATGATCATGAAAGATTCTCTATCCTTAGATTACGAATATAATGAAACACCACAAATTAATCAAACGTAAATTTTCATGAAACATTTCATGATATATATTTTTATGATCTTATTATTCTTTTTGTAAGAGTAATGCTAGGATTATAGAAAAAATATCATGAAGATGATCCTGAAAGGTTCTCTACTATTGGATCGCAAATATAATAAAACACCACATTGATTAATGGATGAAAAATTTTCATGATATTTCTCCATGATCCCTAATATTATTCTTTCTGTAAGAGTAATGCTAGAATTATCAAAAAAAAAATATAATGAAAATGATCATGAAAGATTATCCACCCCAATGTTTTCCTTAACCCCCACAACCCCTACAGACACATGTCAGTGAGTGATAGGAGGAAAAAAAAAAAAACAAAACAAAGAGGCAAAATGTTAGCCAATCCTAATACATTGGGGGTGGTGGGGGCTAAGAAGAAAAGGAGTCTCAACCTTTTAACCCCACCACCTCCAATGTATTGGGATTGGTCAACTTTTTGCATTTTGCTTTTTTTTTTTTTTTTTTTGGCTCTCCTATCACTTACTGACATGTGTCTGTGAGGGTTGTGGGGGTCAAGGAAAAAGGGGTCTCTATTATATATAATAAAACATTACAAACTAATCAAATGATGAAAAATTTTCATAAAACATTTGATGATATATATATATATATATATATTTATAATCTCTAGTATTATTCTTACAAATACAATAAAATATCACAACCTAATCAAAGGATGAAAAATTTTCAAAAGCATTTATGAAATAAATTTTTTCCTTAATTTATTCAATGATGAGAAAAAGCAAACGGGCGGTCAGAACTCGATGCCATGTTGAATGTCTGCAAATTTTCACTTTTGGAATGCCTCTGAGATCCTAGACTATGCTGTATTTTACGTGCAAGTTCGTAGGTATAAGCTTCCACATTGTTTTGAACACTTTTTGTTTTTGTGATATACTCTATTGCTATTATAGTATCCTTGCATTGTCTGACTTTAAGCCTAAGTTTTTTTTTAGTATACTTCTTAATATGCTTGCTGCTATGATGAAGTTGCTAAAATTATGTCTGGACATATGAGTTGTCTGTGATTACTACTATGCTTCTTCTGAGCAAAATGACTTTGAAAACCAAAGTAAAATCATGACTTATGTGTTGTCATTATTATGTATAATTGAATTTCTCATCATGCCTTAAAATGTAATATAGATTTGTTTCCTGTTTAGAAACTAGATTAAAAAAATAAAGTATTGCAAAGCTGGAATTGGACTTAATTATTTCAATTGTATGATTTGGATGATGCATAACTGTGCTAATTGTTTTCCCTCTTTTAGAAACTGCGCCAAATTGAATATGTGATTTTGTTATGTCTGTTATCTATTCTCCAATGTGTAAGCGACCAACCAGAGTGGTGGCCTGTGGTTGTTGTCTGAGACAGTCGCCAGCAGTGGTGGCTGATGGCGGTGATGCATGGTGGGTGGTGGTAGGGTATGGAGTAAGGAATGAAAACTTGTGGTGAAGTGTGAATTTTTGCAATACAACGTGTCATACTTTCCGATTAATATTCTGTATATGTGGAGAAGTGTGCATTTTTTATATTTCACTTATGATCTTATTTTAAAGTTCTTTTGATATATATATATATGATTGCACGTCTGATCTCAGGTGTTTAGTCATCATTAAAGTGTGCTGGTTATTGAGTAGGCTTATGCTGTCTTTTGTTTGTGAACATTGATTTCAGGTAATGATTGTGCTGTGTTCTCTCTTTTATTTTTGAGTGTGCTTGATTATGGGCCTTCCTGCAATTTATTATAAATATATTTTAAAATTGGGTTAATTACACCAAGACCCTATCACTTTTCCTTGTCAATAAACTTGTACTATGCATATTAACCCTTACATTTATAAACCTTGTGTATAAATGTACAAATAAATACATCCTTTTTAAGAGTGATACATTTTGATAGTTGAATTGAAAGGGTTAAAATGTACGAGTTTATAGATGAATGGGTTAAAGTGATAAAAGGGTTTAGTCTCAATGGGAGGTTATTGGTTCAACTCTTTCTAAGGGAAAATTAAATTAGGAAGCAAGCACATAATGCTTTGCAAAGGGGACGCCAACTTTCATAAATGCTAATTTAATTTAACAACTAATAATTGATTTATGCCAACAAAAAAAAAAAAAGAAAAAAAAGAAGTTAAGGGACAGTTAGTATAATGAACCCTAAAAAATATGGTTTCAGGGATGTTTTATGTTTAGTAAGGTGCAGCATTCACCATTTGAAGAGTGTACTTTTTTTTTTTTTAAAGGATTGTTGAATCAAAGTTTTTATTTAATTTTAACTAGATTGTTGAATCAAAGTATGAAAGGGAGGGACTGTTGAATCAAAGTTTGAAATGGATGAAGAAATTGAACTTGTAGAGTTGCCTTATTGTCACTCTTGTGGTGTTAGATCATCAATAGAAGTTGAGTCCTTACATTTTTCTATACATTTTTGGAAGACAATATTTACAGTAGCATTTCAAGATACATGTAATGTTAACACCAAATCACTTGTGTACGTAAATGAATGTATATTTTTTCTTTTGTGAGTTTGTGTTGTATGAACGAAAAGTATTATTTGAACAAGAAGTTATGTGTTATTTTACACAAATTAGGATGCGTCTCACTTGGCAATCTCCAACCTTCAATGTCACTACCAGTGCATCGTTGTGTGGATGCTGAACCATATCAAGGTCCTCTTCGGTGAAAAATATCATTGGCCCCTAATGTCCACTTGTCTTGGGTTTTTTTTGCTGGACCTGGTAGACATGTTGCAAATGCTTTATCCTCTGAGTCTTCCCTCGAACTTCGCTCTCGTTGACCTTGGAGTGAATCACATTGATTACCTGTGGCCCTTCTACTTGCAGTGGTAGTGGTGCTACTGCTGCCGGCGCCTGGGCCAGCTTTGCCTGCTCCTCTCTTGTTTTTGTTTCATTGATCAGGTATCTCAGGTGTCCCTGCCTGACCAAATCTTACAGGTACGACTTCAGAGCCTGGCATCCCTGTGTTATGTGTCCGTCTTCCTCATGGTAGGCACAACACTTCCCAGGATTTCTACCTATGAACTTCCCTGGGACCCTCTGTGGTGCCCTGTAGTATGGCTGGTTCTTGATTCTCTCCAAGACCTTATAGATGGGGATCTTGAAGACTATACTTACTGCCTGCATGAATCTCAACCCCAACTTCGGTCTGTCCTTGTAATGACCCTCACACTACCCTAACCATGCTTATATGCATTTTATATAATTGTACTTTGTTAAGCTTGCATTTCGAATCTTGACTTGCCTTGCATAAGTGTTACTTGGATGTTATGTACCTTTGGTGTGTGTGTGTGTGTGTGTTAGCCGAGGTCATCTTCAGTCCAGAATCATCTTAGTACCACTTTGTTGACCTCCACCTTTGTCCTGGCATATTGGCCGAGATGATTATCATCTGGGCCGAGGTGTATCGCCGAGGCCGAGATGTGTATTATCTGGGCCGAGATGCTATCCTTGTACCGAAGTGATCTTGTCCTGGAGCAGTATGACCTAGACCGAGGTGTGGCACATCTAGGCCAAGGTGTGGCACAGCTTAGTCAAGTGTTGTTCTTCCTAGCCGAGATCATTGTTCCTTGACTCGCCGAAGTTTTGACCTTAGCCGAAGTCATTGTCTCTTTGCTGCCGAAGTCTTGTTGCTAGCCGATGTCATTACTTGCCGGAGTCCCTTGCTGCCTAGCTTGTTGAACACGCTTTGTCATAGTCTTGTCTTTTCAATCAGTCACCTTTTTTAGTAGAGCCAACCAACCGTTGCCACGTGTCCGAGCTGAGTGTTAAGTCAGCCGGAAGAGAGAGAAATGTATGATTTCGTCCCATATCTTGTTCTTGAGGAGAGAGAAGCTCTAGGAGGGAGTCTTAGAGTGAGAAGGTAGATAGCAAGCTTGATCCTTGGAGTTCAACCGTTAGATTCGTGTTTTGAGGTTAGAATCTTGGTCTACTCTTGTTGTTCTTATTGTTCATCTAGCTGCATTGCATGATCGAGCATGTTTTGAAAGCCATGCATTGATTTAAAGATGGTTTTAGAAAGAGAAAGTTTGTGTTCTTGTGTTCTTGAGAAAAAGCCCTGTTTGACCGAAAGTTTGCAACAAGTTACATGCTTTTGTGTTTGTTTTCCCAAAGATCTTTTAGTATGGGCACCCAGGTTCATGTTTTCAAACTCATAGCATGAAATCTTAGATTTTGTAAATAACAAGTTATGATCCTTGCATTCATCTTCTTCATGATCTTCATGTTCATGTTTCCTCATGTTCTTGAGCGGAGGGGGAAAGCCCAGATTTTTCCCCCGACTTCATCCCCTTGAGAGTGGCCCTCGGGACCACACCTCGGCGAGGAGGTGTGGGACCTCGGCCAAGACTTGGTTAGTGCCCAGCATGTTTCCCCGAGATGGGAGACAGTGTTTGTTTTGATTTGACTTAGTTTTGGAGGATGCCGAGATCATTTGCATTCATATAAAGTTTGTTTGAGAGTGCATTCAATGGATTTCTGCCATGTGTTTGTAGGACTTGGACTTGCCTTGACCCCGACGTTCGAAGATATATGTGAGTGGTATTTTAATAAAGATATGTTATAAAGCTTTGATAAAACCTTGTTTTGCCTTGTTTGGAAAGTGTTTACAAGCATGAATGATTATCCCTATTTTGTATACCAAGCATTACATCTCGTTTTGATGACATTTCTGGAAGTCCGTACGTGCCAGGGGACTTTAAGCATTTGTGGCACTAGTCCGTACGTGCTAGGGGACTATAAGCAATTGTAGCACAAAGTTTGGAAGTCCGTACGTGCTAGGGGACTATAAGCATTTGTAGCACAAGTCCTTAGTGTCCGGGGACTATAATGCAACGACACTCTTGTTTAGAGATCTCTCTTGTCTTGTCTTGCCTTGCCACTGACGGTTTTACCGCGTGGGCTTGTTTGTCCGAGATGTCATCCCTTGTATTATATTGATGTTAGTAAGCATCTCTTGAAGCTTGAAGGATTTGATAGAGGAACTTGATTTCTTCCATGTATTGTTTTGTTAAAAGATCTCGGTTATCATTCATGTAAACCCTTTATTATTTGTACCATTCACTGAGTATCCAAGCTCACCCTCTCTATATATATATGTAGGTGATGAGCAGGACGGCGGTGACGCCTAGTTGTATCTAGCCGATGTGTTTTGCCGATGTCTTTGCTGATATCTTTTGGATTCATGTTTTGTGCCATCTTGAAGATCATGCTTCTTAGTTATTTCATTGTATTTTGTATTTGATGGCTGAGAAGCCTTTTGGTCAAGATGTAATTTTTGTACTTCATTTCGTTGTATATAAACTATTCTAAGATGTATGTCATTTCATTCAACTTAAGCACTGCTCTTATGGACTACTTAGCTTTCATTTACCGCTTCCGCATTTGTAAGCCCCATATGTTTACTCTGTTTTGTGTGTGTGATCTTGCAAGTGGCCTTTGGTAATCCCGAATTACTGGCCATCATGGCACCATTCTTCTAGGGGCGGGATGGGGTCGTGACAGTCAACGCTGGTATTTCCTCAGTCTCGATTCAAAATCAAATCAACGCAGATATAGCAAAGGCAGCATTTAGTATTTAAGAACATAATCAAAGTGAAGAAACCATGGGTTCAAAATATGGATAAGTGATTTGAAGACACAAAAACATAATTAGAGGCATTAACGAAGTTATTAACATCTAAGTGATTGAGTGCGAAACAGTGTGCAAGAAATGTGAACCAAACAGAGCATAAGAAAGCAGAGCCAAGCGACATGAGGAACAATGGACAAGTCAAGGGATAAACATGAACAATTACAGTATGTACAGTGGGTTAAAGATAAATTCATTCATGAATAGTAAATCACTCGAAATGAAATAGAAAGAGAATGAGGAACTTACATAATGGAGCTGAAGAAATAGATGCCAGAATGGTGTTCACCGAAGTCAGACGGTGAGGATGGCTAAAGCCAGGTTAGTAGGAGGTGATGAACGGACTAGTTACAGAAAGCTTCAAGGCACAACAACTGCGGTTCGAAAAGAGGATTGTAGAGAGAAAATCTGAGCAAGAGAGAGATTGTATTTGTAAAAGTGAAAAAACGGAGAGAGAGGGAAGAAGTTTTGTTAAAAAATGAAAAGGCGGCAAGCATGATGAAATTACCTTGGACAAGGTGCTTGTCAGGTAGCGTAGCAGCTTCGATGTGACTTGATGGCGCGTGACAGGTATGAATCAATAAGAAGGGAACACGTGGAAGAAACAGTTGGGGCAATGGAGCGTGACAACTCATGAGCAATAAAGATTCTTGAAATTCTTGAACTAGTGGGGTAATGACCTTGACTAAGGAAGCGATCTCGATTGAGATGTTAAAAAACTTGGTTATTGATTCTTGATTCTTGATAAAAGGGACATTTGAGTCCTCGTTACCCGAAGCTGACGAATAATGATCTCGGTCGGAAAAGTATATTTATAGGTTCCATCACCTTAGTTGCCAAGGTAATAGAACCTAGGGGGTAGCTAAGGAGAGGTATTTTGCAAATGACGCCACGTGGCTCAGGTGTTTCTGAGATGTCAGCCAAGGTGCCAGGTGGGCAGGTTACGTTGCCGAGGTGGTTACGATATTGCCGAGGTTTCGTGCGATAATGCCGGAATCCCGAGATATTTAGATAAGGGACAAGAGTCCTAGCTAAGAGGAGGCTCTTAGTCTGAATAAGGATAAGGCTCTTGACGAGTTTATCCTTATCTAGCTAAGAGCCCGAGATGAGCATTGAGCTTAAGTTTTACAAAGTGAGACTTCTAGGGAATTAGGTCATTGCTGGCTATAAAAATGAGGCATCCTTGTGGATCTAAGGTATGCTTTAACTTGTGCATTGAGTACTTGTGTGAGATCTTTAAGAGATTGTTTGACTGACCTGATCGTCAGAGTGCCCCTGGGCGGACGAACCACCGCGGTATTCTCATTTTCTTATTGGCAGGTAGTTAGCTTAATCTATTTTGCCGTGTGCTCTCCAGCTAAGTTCTTTGTTTGGTTGTGTGTTCGGAAATCAACACCGTCACATGAAAAAGTTAAGGTGAAAAATACATCATTGTCTATTAATCTCAATTAGATTGGCACATACAAAATAGAATAATAATTTATCTCCTAATTTATTCTTTTAATTCCACCTTTAATGATGTGAAACTAGGGAAGATAAAGATGAGAGGGAGAGGAGTGTGGAACCGTTTCATATAATTGTGTGCCACGTCATTGAAGGCAAATTAGATAAACAGAATTAAAGAGATATAACACCATTTTATAAAATAAGTCAATCTTGAGCAAACACTAAAATAAGCAAAGAAATCAGCCCCAAAATAAATATTAAGCAAGGTGCCAACTTAAAACCCCAAGCAAAAGCAAAAGAATAAAAAACACCCAAACCCAACAAATCCAAACCACCGACACTAACACAACAATAAAACAACTAGCCAAGCAAGGTAGCAGAGCAACACTATAAAACAGCCCAAGTCACAAAAACAACAGAACACTAATGAACAATAACCACACGCAAAATTCAAGGGGGTTTACCAGTATTTTTTCAAGGGGAGATTTTGGTTCAATTTTTAATAGTGGAATAGGAGGCAAGACTTAGGTCTTTACAAAGGGTGTGCGTGAAGGTGTCAATTTAATAATTAATCATTAATTTTCGTTGATAAAAAAAATTTAAAGTAAAAAATCACCACACATAAATATGCCAAGAATATCAATGTATAATGAGAATGCGATGAGCGAATATATATATATATACACACTAGTGAATTATTCGTGCCTAAAGACACTCATATTTTTTTAAACCACAAAAACAATCCATTAAATGGTGAAATTTAATTTCGTACAAAAAAAAAAAAAAAAAAAATTCCTATGACTCATGTGGATTGTGAAATTAATGTGAAAATCATCAATTATATCAACTAAAAACAACTTGAGAATAGAAATGGATCTTTACTAGAAAATGAAATTATCTTGAACGTCTCTTACTATCCAAACTCTACGGAAGATGTCTTGCTAATTTTTTCATTTTAAGGGTTTTTGGTTTAAGATCCCTAGTAATAATTTTTTAGAAGGACAACGCAATTATTATTATTTTTTAATATTATTTAGGTTCTCCAAAACACATTGTGACAAAATTCTGTAACTTTTTTTTACTCAAAAATTTCAAAATTTAATAACTTTTGATCTAGATTTCTATTATTTATAAAATTTGTATTTGTGAAATTTTTCATCAAGATCTATAAACAAGATCCATGATGAACACAATTCTTCTTCTTCTTTTTTTTTTATTTTTTTTATTTTTTTTTTAAGTTGACGAAATTTCATTGACCTAAGATAGGTTAGTGAAATTTTTATAAATCTGGTTTGAAAGATTTTGTTAATAAAATTTTTAAAATATAAATTTTACAAAAAATGGAGATGTAATAAAAAAGTTATTAAATTTTAAATTTTTAAAATCACTTAAATAATGTAAAAAGTGAGATAAAGAAACCTAAGCTACTAAAATAATAATACTAAAGGATTTTAACTAGGAAGAAAAATTATCTTGGATCTGGTGTCATTGTTGTGCAGTCTGTGGGGCTCATTTCGAGTTCTATTTTAATGATCTGAACTGTTCAAATTTAGAAAATATTAAGAACAATATTGTTGTAAGTAATCAAATTGATCGGATATCAATTATATTTTCATCAAATAACATTTGTATTCAGTTTGATACATACATATTCATTTTTTATATAAATATGTGATTTGATGAATAGGTTATTAATATCCGATTAATTTTCTTTTTTACAGATATATTGTTGTCAATATTTTCTAAAATTTAACTGTTCAGATTATCAAATAGAATTCAAAATGAATCACATGGGCCGCACAACAATCACCGTCGTACTTTCATGCACAACAATGATACTACATTCAATTATCTTGGACATTTCCTATTACCCAAACTATATAGAAAATGGTTTGCTAATTTTCTCTACCCAAGCCTAAACCAAATTTAAAATTGGATGAATCACAAATACACTTTTGAGATTTGATTAAAATATGAATCGCTCCATATGATTTTGAAAATTACGGCCCTGTTTGGTAGAGCTGTGGGAAAGTGCTTACAGCTTATGCCTAAACAGCTTATAGCTTATAATTATGAACATAAGCTGATTTCTGACTTATAAATAAGTATCTCCTGCCTCACTCAAAGAATAAGCTAATTTCTGACTTCTAAAAAGTTATAAACTATAAGCTATAAGCTAAACCAAACATATCAAAATAGCTTAAATTAAGTTGAAAGCTGAAATAAGCAGCTTTTAAGTTTTACCAAACAGGCACTACATTTCATCCCTCGAGATTTCTAATTTCATAACAAATTGCCCATTTTATTAATAAATCATCAATTCAATTAACAGTTTTTAATGATATTAAAAATATATTTCAATTAATAATTTAAGTAATTTTATTATTGTATATGCAATTATAAATTTTATTTTTTTAGTTAATTTTGTTAAATAAAAAATTCTAATAAGGAGGTATTTGTAATTCTTTAAACTACAAGAGACAATCTATATTTTAAACAAATCTCAATATATATATATATATATATTTTTTTGAACAACTCAAAAAATGTATTTGTAATTTACCTTTTAAAATTATATTATCTAAGCCCTAAAAATTTTCAAATTAAATTGTTGAGCCACCCATATCTATATGAAGGCGAGACCTATCCATGGGCTGAACTTAAAAGGTCTAAAAATGTGGGCCTATGGGCTGGACTCCATCAGCCTTTATCAGGATGAGAAACCCTAATCGCCAAAACGCTTTATTTAAACGTTGTTTGCTGTTCAACGCTTTGCCAATCTGGATCTTCCTGAAAGCGATGATTTCCTGTCACCTTCTCGATTTATAGGTTTGTAGATCTCTTGATTTCAGTTTTTATATTCGCCTACTGCTTAATATGTTCGATTATATTCATAATCTGTTCTTTTTTGACGATTCCATTAGATTATGACACGCACAATTAGCTTTTAAATGTACAATATATTTTTGATTGTTTGCATTTGTTTACTCTCTCCTTGTGTTGCAATTTAGAATGCACAAGGAGATATAAACAGATGCAGAAAGTGGAAGGTTGGCTTACCAGCCCATTGCATATCTTTCTTTTATTGCCTTGGCGTCAAATGGACCTACCGATATTCAAATCTACCTTCTTTTTTTTATTTATTTAAATGATTGTTTGTGTATTTGCTTGTTTTCTAAGCATTTATTTACTCAGTAGAATCATATAGTCATAATTCGTTTGAAAAAAAATGGCAATTGATGATTGTTGTCTTATCCTACACACTGATTAATCGTGTTGATTACAACTCCGCTTATTGTCTGATGCCACTACTTGAATTCAATATATATATATATGTATGTATATATATTTTTGGTAGTTGTTTGATTTCTCTTATTAAATCTTGATTTTTTTTTTTGGTTGATGCTATATTGGGTGTTTGATGTTTGTGTTCAAATGGGTAATTGGGTGGTCTTATGTTGGAGTGCTTTTTATTTTCTTGTTTTATTCGTCTTTTAATTACTTCTGGTTTTCATGTGGGCTCAAGAATAGTAGTGTTCTTAGCTCCTTCTTTTTCATCAAATTTGTGGGAATAAAATTTGGTTAAAAGCTTGATTTGATGTGGAATACTCTAATTTGTTTTTGCTTGAAAATTTCTAAATATATCCTAAAATCATGTTTTAATCATTTTTTATGAAAGAAAATATCTTCAATCTTTGCTCTTTTTAAAATTTCATCAAATTTTAGTAAAAATATAATTGTTGAGAATTTGGTGAATAGTTTGGTTCATCTTTGATTTGTTGAAAAATTGCCCATATTTGACAAAATGGTTGGAGCATATTTTGGAAATGCTCTAAGAGCATCTCCCATGCTTATTTTTTTTCCTTCATAAAATTTAAAATTTGAGGAAATAGTGTTAAAAAATCATCTCTAATCTTTTCATCAAATGTTTATCAAATTAAGAGAATTTTTCATTGAATTGAGATTTCATTAAATCCAAATTTGATGAAAATTTAAAAGGATATAGCATTGAAGATGAATTTTATTTGTCAAATTTGATGAACAGAAAAGTCTGTGTTGAGAAGGGAATTTTAAAATGATTTTTATGAAAATTTGATGAAAGAATAATACATCTTAAATCAAATCTTTTACTCCAATATGTTATCAAATTAGATAAAAATGGTAGTCAGGGTTAGAGATGCTCTAATATGAAAAATGAAAAGTTTGAATTATTTTATGAACTTTGATGAATGATGTATTCTTTTAAATGCTATTAACAATTGTTAAGATAAGTTGTTAACATTCTACACCTGTAAGCGTGTTTCAAGTAGTTGTTTGGTCTTTGGTTTACACCTAAACCAAATGAAACCAAAACAATGCTCACCGCAAGTTGTAGGATGGGAAGGCATGTGATGTAATTAATCTTATCCTACACACTGAATTTTATGTAGACTACAAACTCCGCTTATTATCTGATGCCATCCCTTCTCCTATAAAATGTGTTTTCTAGGTTGAATGTGTTGTTGTTTTTCTTAATCTTTTTGGGTGTTAATTTCTCTATTTTAAACAATTATGATGGAGGAATAATTTTTGCATTATTTATTGGGAAAATAACCAATTAGTTAGGATAAAAAAATAAATATCAATTTGATGCAAAAATTTATGAGTTTAATGTATGAAAGTTTTCTGTAAGAAGAATGTTAGGAATTATGAAAAAAATATCATAGAAAATGATAATGAAAGATTTTCCACCCTTTGATTACAAGTACAATAAAACACCATACACTAATCAAAGGATGGAAAATATTTATGAAACATTTCATGATATTTTTTTCATGATCCCTAGTATTATTCTTTCTTGTAAGAGTAATGCTTGGATCATGGGAAAAATATCATGAAGATGATCATAAAAGATTCTCCGCCCTTGAATTACAAATACAATAAAACACCACATATTAATCAAATGTAAAATTTTTATAAAACATTTTATGATATTTTTTTATGATCTTATTATTCTTTTTGTAAAAGTAATGTTAGGATCATGGAAAAAATATCATGAAGATATCCTGAAAGATTCTCCACTCTTGGATCACAAATACAATGAAACATCATACTGAGCAAAGGATGAAAATTTTTATGAAACATTTCATGATATTTTTTCATGATCCCTAGTATTTATTGTTTCTATAAGAGTAATGCTAGGATAATGAAAAAAAATATCATGAAAATAATTATGAAAGATTGACCACCCTTGGATTACAAATACAATAAAACACTACAAACTAATCAGAGGATGAAATTCTTTTATAAAATATTTGATGATATATATATATTTTTAATGATCTGTACACTACTAGAAATATGATTTTTTGCGTCTATTTTTTTGCGACTGGTTATTTAACCGTTGCAAAAAATTACTTTCTACATTAAAAAAATCACAAAATCATTTAAATCAATCGTGTTCTTAACATTAAAAAATGAAAAAAAAAAAAATCATCTAGACCTATCTCTCCCTTTCACTCTTATTTCCCAAATTTGTCTCCAAAGGTGGTGTAGCTTATTTCCTCTTATTTCCCAAATTTGTCTCCAAAGGTGGTGTAGCTTATTTCCTGTTGTTGCCGAATCTCTCTCTCTCTCTCAAAATCTCTCTCTCGCTCGACTCTCTCTCGCTTGAATCTCACTCTCATGTGATGAAGATTTGAGTCTCGCTTAAATCTCACTCTCACTTGATGAAGATTTCAATCAGATGTGATGAAGATTTGAATCTCCCTTGAATCTCACTTTCACGTGATGAAGATTTCGATCGGCTGTTGATGAAGATTTTGATCAATTCATAATCGAGATTCATAATCGGTAAGTTACTTTCTATGTATAAATCCAACTCTTTGTCTCTCTCGTTAATCTAGTGTGTTTGTTTCATGCCTAGCTGCTAAATTTCTGTGTTGATTTATTCTGAATTTCTGTGTTGTTTTCGATCGTTCTTTAATCTGTGTTGTTGATTGGTTGATCCATGATTTTTCCAATTTTCCTGTTGATATATCTGTACAAGTATATGTAAACATATGTTTTTTTTTTTGTTTTGTTTTTTCATTGAATATATGGCCATCTATGGCAGCATGACAGTACAGTTAGCTTTCATGTTTAACAAGCCTGTTGATTGTCGTTTGTCCAGTTTGACACAATGAACAGTAATAGTTCCAAACCACAGGTGAAATCAATAATTTACATCTTTTGATGGTACAGTAGTTGGTGTAGTCTTAGTGTTGGGGGATTATTTGAAGGATGAACCATGGTTAAAGCTCCTCTGCAGCTACCTAAAGTATGAACTATTTTATTTGTAATTTTTATTATCATGTTGCTACAAATCATGACATGTTTCATTTAAAATATTATAGGTTAAATCAATTTATATATTTGCATGTTGAATTTTATTGATGAATTCAGTAGCTATTCATGACCTGCTGAATAATTTGAATGTGTGAAAGCTTAGGCCTTTTCGAGATTAGGATTGATTACTATGGAACTAGTGAAGATATGGATGATGAATGGATTGTGTCTGGATTAAGATGAAAGCAGTGTCGGAATGTAGTGACTACAAGCTGATTATCCAAATGATGAAGCTGGATAATCACAGGGATAGTGATACTCGAGAAACTTGTACTCTGTTTGGCAAGAAAATCTCAGTTTTAAGTTGTTCACGTAAAAATTGATCGTTTTTAAAGTGTTTTGAGTAATTTAATTTCTGACTGAACAGTTGTGATTTGTGATTGTAATGACCTTTGAACTTGTTATCTCTTTGAAGTGTTAATGAAATACTGAAGTAAATATTTTTATTTTACTTTATTGAATATAAGGACTAAAATTTCATAGTCAGACATTGTAGACGACATAATCGTTAAATAATGTACAAAATGCGGAGTCAAGTTTTAGATGTTTACATTTATTAAAGCAGATAAACAACACATTGGAGCTATAATTTTGTGCATGTAGAAGGTGCTAGTGTGAGGAAGGTTAAAAAAGACATTACTAGAATAACTTTTTGTTCCATCATTGTATCATATTACTTTAGGTGTTGTCAAGGCTACCATTATTGGAATGATTCTTTAGGAAAACTTGTGCTGGCTGTTGCTATTCTTTGGGCTTCACCACTAGAAAAGAAAAAAAATCTGATTAGGCCGAGTTAGATTCCTCAGTTTTTGAAAACATTCATGGACCAGTTTAATTCCTCAGTTTTTTAACTGTATTTAAATTTACGACAACATCCACAACCACAATCCAGACTACTATGAATCTGCATTACTCTCTCTCTCACAGAGATTAGGAAGCTTTGTAAACTTAGCACACCATCCACAATACAATGAACCTGCATCTCTCTCTCTCTCTCTCTCTCTCTCGGAGATTAGGAAGCTGTACTGAATCTAGACAAAACATAACCTTGAATTGCAATTCAGAAAAGAAAAAAAATCCAATCGAAAATGGCTCTGTTGTTCCGTCGAGACAAAAAACAAAAAAACTACTGCAAAATTCACGTTTCCCATACATCCCGTACCTATACCCAATTAATGTCTTGTTAACGTAGGTTCATATTGGGGAATATAAAAGTCCATATAATGAGTTTAAAGTGTTTGATTCCTGATTTTTAGAAAATTCTATCACTTGTATTGTGTGAAATATTTCTATCTTTATGCTTTAACAGCTTATTTTATGCTTGATCTGTTTGTTACTTTGTTAGTTGTTTTGCTTTGATTTCTGCTTCAGAAATCTATGGATATAGCTCTCTCTCTGTCTGGCTTGGCTGTTTTTTTCTTTTTTTTTTTTAGTACTAAATTTTTTTGTTTTGCTCAATTGGGTTTTTTGGATAGGATCAATGATGATTGATAAAAACTGCGTTATCTTATCTGTAATTCCCTTTAAAGGGATTGAAGATATTCATATTATTCTGAGATCCATTAACACCATTTGTTTTTGGTTCATTAGTTTTTATGTGTTCTTTTTATGGAAGCTATGGATTTATGTGAGCATTAGTGATGAGCAACCTTTTGTTATCCTTGCACTTTGATTGCTAGTGAAGAAAACTATGGGGAATGTTGACTCTGAGATGCTTTTCATTTTTTCATTTTCTGTTTTCTCCTATTTTCTCTCTAGGTTTTGTTTTCAACTTCATTATTGTACCACTTCAAAGTAATAGGTTTTGTATGGTGCTTTCATTTGATGATATGAACCACTCCAATGGCCAAACTAACATTAAAGAGTACATTTTGAAAACCTTCAAATGTATATTTGTTTGAGTAAAACAATGTACATTTGAATGGTTTCCGTAGTATTATTGTTTGGGTAAAACTTTCACCAGACACAATATAGCTTTGCAAATTTTAAGTAAACATTGGCCTCGTTTGGGAAGTGGCTATTTTAGTAGGCTATTTGGCTTTTTGGTTATTTTAGTGACTATTTTAGTTTTTGTGTTTGGGAAGATGAGATGGATTTTATTTGAGTTGTTGTATTGAAAAATGTGTTGAAATGATGTTTAAAATTAAAATGACAAATTTACCCTCAAAAAAATATTTTTTTAAATTACTAATAAGGGGTAAAATTGTAATTTACTCCTGCTGGCCCTACACTGCCGGCTGTGCAGTGTAGGCTGCGGCTGTGCAGTGTAGCTGCAGTCCTAATTTTTTTTTTTTTTTTGAAAACCTGTGAACAGTGGGGACTTTTGGGCTTTTTTAACAAATGAGGCTATATTAGGCTCAGAAGCCTCTTCCCAAACAGCGCCATTATTTCGTACACAATATAGCTTAGACAATTGCTAGAATTAATTTTTCACCAATTTATGTTTTTGAAAATAATAGAGTTAATTACACTTATGTCCCCTAAGATTAAAAGAAAATAGCTCACTTGTTTGGCTATTATAGTGAACCGACGGTGCAAGTTCAAATATTGAAATTTGTTGTGGTCTTTAGATTTTTAGATAATGCTATACCATATAGCTAATAGGATTAGTGGACTCAGCAATAGGTTTGAACAATGTTTCAAAATGAAAATGAAATCTATTTATTGTCTCTATTTTGCTCATAACCAAAATGGGGCAGTACTCCTAACAGGGCTACTTGTACACCCTGGAAATTTTGGAAGTACTCCGAAATAGAGCACAAAATGGGGCAGTATACTCTACACCACAGACCAGTAGCCATACACCCATTGGAAATTGTGGAAGGAAGCTATCCTTGATAACCTCATAGTAGGGAAATCTTGTGACTAGTGAAGAAAATTACCTCTTTGACCACTCTAGATTGGTTTCTCAAAGTGCTCAAAATCAGAAGCTTCCTTTTTTTCTCAGACGTTAGAAGGGCTTTCTAATTTTCTTTCATTAATATTACAACTTATTGGATGGATGGCTTGGTCCTCTTTTCGTTTATTTTGGTAATAATGCTTTCCCTTTTGACTTCTGTGCAGTTTCCTCTCTTACTTCTGGACGAGAAAGAATTTGTCTACGAAAGTTGCACGCCTTTGTCATCTTCTTCAGGCTTCATTGAGGGTTCTTTCGCATTTGTCTCTGGACGGTATGTAGACAATTCACTATTTGTGTAAATTTCTGTTTTTTTAAAACCAGCGAACTCTGAAGCACTCAATGATGATATCTGCTCTCCTATTTGTTATCTGGATGAGTTTACGTAGATAATCTGGCATTTCCTTTGTTCTTTACTTTAAACTAGTGAAATTTTTAACACAATACAAGTGATATGAAGAAGAGCAGATATCATCATCCAGAACACAATAAGCTGTTAGGAGCTAATTTTATTGGGTTTTTACTTTCTTGCCCAATTTCAAAGTGTACTATTTTATTGTCATGTTCATGAGATTCTGAGTATCTTATATTGCATTTCTCAACTTTTTTTTTTTCCTTCTACATTTATTGGCCAGCGTACACTTGTTAATCGGAGTATATTTGTATAAGTACTGCTTTATATGTATTTGTAATTGAGTATGTCTTTTTTTTTTTTTTTTTTTATTCACATTAGATTGAGTGTAGAAGTTCCACCAGCTGTTTGTGAGGGTTGTTACAAAAGGGTCATGAATGAGTTTATGAAGCAGTCAAGCGTACTGTTGTGTTACCATCTAGTTTTTGCTTCTATATGGTATGATGTGATGGTTAACTCACAAAATTTCCTTAATGAACATCTTACATACAAGCAGGTCCAACAGTTTCTTGGTATTGTAAATTACATGGCCAATTTTATTCTTAATATGTCCAAATACAGGACTCCTTTGGCAACCCAATTAAGGAAGAATGCTCCCTAGTGAGATGGGATGAAACACACTGTTGCAGTTATCTCTATGAGAAAACTCTCCGAAACACACCCTCCATTGAAAATCTCCCTAATATCTCAAACACAAGTCTTCAGAGCAGTGGGACTTTTACCCTGCCAACTCTTATTGTGATTGCATGAGGTTCCTCCTCAGTCACACAGCTCATAACAAGTATAAGATAGAGAATCTTTACAAAGAGTTAGTTATTTGACAAAATATAAATTAACAATATTTTATGTGTCTATATGATCATTTATCTATTGTGCATTTAATTAATGAGTTTTGTGTTATGAATTTAATTGTAGTTAAACTGGTGCTGTAGCACAGTTGCTTACTCTTAGAAAAATTCCTAACTCAAATTCTTAAAATTTTTGTTGCAGGGTGTTCTTTACGCAATTAGCATCACTGACTTGTCCAACTGAATTAGAAGATAATCAAGTTCAAGTAATTTTTCAATATTCTTAGAGTTGATTATTTTGTCAATTAATGTGCTCTTTGTATTCATTTTTATTTTGGCATCCAAGTTAGTCAACTAATATATTGATGTATATTTTTGCAAGTAGTGTTGAGCGAGTAGTTGATATGATTGAATGGGTGATATTGAGAGCTAAACTGAGAATTATTTATTTATTTATTTATATTTTTTTTTTGAGTACTTGAATATATTAGTATTTTGTATAAATATTTTTACAGTGTGTTTGGTTGGGGGATTTAGAGAGAGATTTGGAAAGGGAAAGAGAAAAGGTACGTACAACTAGGTGAAATATAGATATGTTTTAGGCCTCGTTTGGGAACGGTTTCTTTTAGCCTAAAAGTTAAAAAGTTACTAAAAAAATCAAAAAATCAATGACTTATACCAAAAAGTCAAAGATTCTCTTTTCGCTTTACTTTTTGCACATCTTTTCGTAAAAAATCAAAAAGTCATCCCAAACATATTAGTTTTTTTTACATCATATTTTAGCCAAAAAGTCGAAAAGTTATTAAAAAAGCATGTTTTCAAACGAGGCCTTATTCACGTTTCACTTATCTTTTTTATTTTTCTTTCCAAATTTCTCTTCAAATCTCCCAACCAAACACAGCATAAAAGATGGTTGATGGATATTTGTTTTGCATATATAGAAGTTTATATTTTGTATGCACATTTTTTTTTGTTTTTTTGAAGAAAGATATTTTTGTTGAGGGACGTGATGGAAAATAATACAAGAGTATTAGAATTTTTGCAAATATCACTTTACATTTATTTTATATAATATTTGAATATATATATATATATATATGAGAATATAGGTTGCTAAAATATTGTAGGCATTTTTTTATTTATTTTTATTTTTTTTGCGACGGCAAAAATTAGTCGCCATAAGTAGATTAGGTGGTCGCAAATAGTTTGCAACTGTTATTTTGCGGTCGCAAAAAGTATTTGCCACCTCCACATTCGCGACTCCCATTTGCCGTTGCATGAGCCGTCGCAAAAGGTCTTTTGCGACTGTCTTTTTATTATTTGTGACAGCTTGTAGCGGTCGCAAAAACTACTTTTTTTAGTAGTGGTAGTATTATTCTTATAAATATAATAAAATATCACGCATTAATTAAAAAATGAAAAAATTTCATATTTTTAAAATAATTTTTTTCTTTAATTTATTCAATGATGAGAAAAAGCAGACGGGCGGTCAGAACCTGATGTCGTGTTGAATGTCTGCAAATTTCCACTTTTGGAATGCCTCTGAGATCCTGGACTATGCTGTATTTTAGGTGCAAGTTCATAGGTTTAACCTTCCACATTGTTTTGAACACTTCTTGTTTGTGTTTGATATTGATTTTGTGATATACCATATTGCTATTATAGTATCCTTGCATTGTTTGACTTTAAGCTTAAGTTTGTTTTTTTAGTATACTTCTTAATATGCTTGCTGCTATGATGAAGTTGCTAAAATTATGTCTGGACATATGAGTTGTCTGTGATTACTACTATGCTTCTTCTGAGCAAAATGACTTTGAAAACCAAAGTAAAATCATGACCTATGTGTTATCATTATTATGTATAATTGAATTTCTCATCTTGCTTTAAAATGTAATATAGATTTGTTTCCTGTTTAGAAACTAGATTAAGAAAATGAAGTATTGCAAAACTGGAATTGGACTTAATTATTTCGATTCTATGGTTTGGATGATGCATAACTGTGCTAATTGTTTTCACTGTTTTAGAAACCCCGCCAAATTAAATATGTGATTTTATTATGTCTGTAATCTATTCTCCAATGTCTAAGTGACCAATCAAAGTGGTGGCTTGTGGTGGCTGTCTGAGGCAGTTGCCAGCAGTGGTGGCTGATGGCGGTGATGCGTGGTGGGTGGTAGTAGGGTATGGAGTAAGGAATGAAAACTTAATTCTGAATATTATCTTATCTGTTCAACTTCAAAACATTATATTTTGCCCCCTCAATTATCAAAATTACTTCACTTTCATCCTACATAGGATGAGAGTTTTTGTACAAATTTTAATAGTTGAGGGTCTGAATGTATGATTTTAAAATATAAGAAGTTATAATAATATTCAAATGATAGTAAATAATTAAACTTCAAAATTTCTAAATTAAATTAAAATAGCATACCATAAAAGAGAACCTATCTAATTGGTTTAGAATGAAACATCCAAAATTAAATGAAGCAACATTTTCTAAGATGGAATTTTGGAATAATTTTTTCAAATAAGAATATATAAAAAATAAAAAATTAATTTTAAAAAAATTGAATTTCACTATTTATTGGAAGCACGACGCATAATCATGTATGCATTTTCTTCTCGTTCATAGAGCACTATGTTTAATTATTGCGTGTCTTACAAGTCAGTCAAACTTGTTTTAGTCCTTAAGTCCACCCCAACTCTCTCTTTCTCAAACGGAAAAATTCCACTACCCCAATGTATTGGAATTTGTCAACCTTTTACTTTTTATTTTTTGTTTTTTTTTCCTCTTACCACTCGACATGTGTTTGTGGAGATTGTGGTTGTGGGGATCATTTATCATTTCTGCTCTCGAATTTACACTAATATTACTCTTTTCAAATCGTAACAATGATAAATAACCCCAACAATCACAATTCTCACAAAAACATGTCGAGTGGTAGGAGGGAAAAAAAAATAAAAAATAAAAAGTAAAAAGTAAAAAGTTACAAATTCCAATACATTGGAGTGGTGGAGTTTTTCCGTTTGAAAGAGAGTAGGGGTGGGCTTAAGGACTGAAACGAGTTTGATTGGCTTGTAAGACACGCAATAATTAGACCGAGTCCTCTGTGAACGAGGAGAGAATGCATACATGGTTATGCGCCGTGCTTCCAATAAATAGTGAAATTTAATTTTTTAAAAATTAATTTTTTATTTTTTATATATTCTTATTTGGAAAAATTATTAAAAAATTTCATTTTAGAAAATGTTGCTTCATTTAGTTTTGGATGTTTCCTTCTAAACCAATTAGGCATGTTTTCTTTTATGGTATGTTGTTTTAGTTTAATTTAGAAGTTTTGGAGTTTTTTTGTTTACTATCATTTGAATATTATTGTAACTTCTTATATTTTAAAATCATATATAAAGACCCTCAATTATTAAAATTTGTACGAAAGCTCTCATCTTATATAGGATGAAAGTGAAGTAATTTTGATAATTGAGGGGGCAAAATATAATGTTTTGAAGTTGATCTGATAAGATAATATTCAGAATTAATTGGTGGGGTTAAAGTGCAATTAACCCAAAAAAATTATGATCATTATGGTATTATTCAACTTTTAATTACATGGCCAATGCATCGCTGGCTGCAACTAAGGTAATCCTGCTGTTACACATTGGCAATTCTATTCCCATCAATTAATGACCGCAAACAAGGCAAGACATTATTATATTTAAAATTTACCATATAATATTTTTGTATAGTTTAATTATAGAATTAAGCACAATTTATTATATGAAATGGAATCTATACATGTAGTTCATATCTCATGTAAAAAAGTTATATCTAATTATGATCAAATTTTATGTATTAAATTTTTTTTTATCATATATTATTCAGAACTCACGATGGTTTTTAAACAGAAATTTAAAAATTTGACAACATTTTTTTTTTGAAATAAATTTTTTTTCAATTAATTTTTTTTTTTATGAATTTTTTTTTCAACTAATATTAACTGAGGGAGCAATTAGTAATGTTATTTTAAACCTTGGGGAGAGGATTGTAATTTCTAAAATGTGAGGAGTGTCAATGTAATTTACCTAGTGAGGGCAAAATTAGTATATAAAAAAATTAAATTGCTGGAGGGAGCAATTTGTAATGAAATTTTAAATCTCAGGGAGGGAGATGTAATTTTCAAAAGGTGAGGGGAGAATTGTAATAAACATAAATCTCAGAGGGTGTCAATATAATTTACCCTTTTATATTGCACTTCTGATTTTATTTTAAAGTTCTTTTGTTATATATATATATGATTGCATGTCTGATCTCAGGTGTTTAGTCATCATTAAAGAGTACACTGATTATTGAGTAGGCTTGTGCTGTGTTTTGTTTGTGAACATTGATTTCAGGTAATGCTTGTGCTGTGTTTTCTCTCTGATTTTTGAGTATGCTTGATTATGGGCCTTCCTGCAATTTACTAGAATATACTTTAAAAATGGGTTAATTACACCAAGACCCTATCGTTTTACCTTATCACTAAACTTGTACTGTACGTATTGACCCTTACATTTATAAACCTTGTATATAAATGTACAAATAAATACATCCTTTTTAAGAGCGGTCTAGAGAGGTAAAAATGATACATTTTGATAGTTAAATTGAAAGGGTTAAAATGTACGAATTTATAGGTGAATGGGTTAAAGTGATATTTGTTAAAGGTTTAGTCTCAATGGGAGGTTATCGGTTCAACTATTTCTAAGGAAAAATTAAATTAGGAAGCAAGCACTTAATGCTTTGCAAGGGGGAGGCTAACTTTCATAAATGCTAATTTAATTTAACAATTAATAATCAATTTTTGCCAATAATAAAAAAGAAGTTAAGGGACAGTCGGTATAATTTACCCTAAAGAATATGGTTTCAGGAATGTTGTATGTTTAGTAAGGTGCATCATTCACCATTTGAAGAGTGTACTTTGTTTTAGGATTTATTTTCAAAAGGATTGTTGAATCAAAGTTTTTACTTATTTTTAACTAGATTGTTGAATCAAAGTATGAAAGGGAGGGACTGTTGAATCAGAGTATGAAATGGACGAAGAAATTGAACTTGTAGACTTGCCTTATCTTCAAAGCCCACTTCTGTGGTGTTAGATCATCAATAGCAGTTGAGTGCTCACATTTTTCTGTACATTTTTGGAAGACAATATTTACAGTAGCATTTCAAGATACATGTAATGTTAACCCCAAATCGCTTGTGTATGGATGTAAATGAATGTATATGTTGTGATTAAATTGAGTTTTTCTTTTGTAAGTTTGTGTTATATGAACGAAAAGTATTATGTGAACAAGAAGGTATGTGTTATTTTACGCTAATTAGGGTTCTTTTTGTTTTTAAAATGTATGTAAAATAGAATTTCAAGACTAATATAAGGTTTTTTTTTTTTTTTTTTTAAATTTCAAGATAGTGTCTTTTTTGTTACTATTTGAGTTAATCTATATATATATATATAATAGCTTTTATAAATTAAATTAAAATCAAATATTCTTATGAATAATTTTATTCAATAGAGATTAGTTTCATTAAATTTAATTTATAATTTTCTTTTTAAAAAAAATGCATACACCTTGATATTTTTAGTTAATGGTAAACTTTTTTAACATGACAGACAAAAAATGGCACGACACAATAATATGAAGTTAGTTTTGAGATAACTCTAAGAAAATGAAATGACACACGACGCCTATCCTTACATGTGACTAATGAATTATCGATAAAAAAATGATTATTAGTTATGTAAAATATTAAGCGATGTTAGTGTATTTACACCAAAAGTTTGGGATTAATTGTATTTTTTCAAACATCAAGAGAGGTGAGTGTAATTTATCATAATTTTTTTATTTTTTATTTTTTTTAATCGGGGATATATGCAAAAAAGACTTTATAAAATAAACAGTTTATAGGTTATCGTGAAATGGCACCTGTGGTAAGTCTTAAAAACGCAAATAAAACCATCCAATCTACATTATGGATTGGAAAAAAATCCATTTCCAAATTGAATGCCCTAAAAAAAAAAGGCCACAGTTTGTTTGCAAAATATAGGGGCTGCAAAGTCAATGTTGCTTAAAAAAAAACAAACAGCGAATGTATAATGAGATTACTTATATATAATGATATTTAATATTTTTACTTAAACAACTAACGGGTCAATTGGTCCGTTTATTTTTTAGACCACAACTGTGATAATCCTGTCCCATGTTATGTTAATTAATCTTAATTATGATTGTGACTATGTGCTTAACATGATTTTGAATGTTATTTATATGATTATACGTGTTTTTAAATTTCTATCTGATTACCGTAGGAAAATCTGTTTGATTCTCTGCTATAAAAAAATTTAATTGAAGGTCGTAGAGACGTCAGAAAGCAAAATTGACTGTGTTTTTATGAATAGTAAGATTTTTAGAACCTACGGCGAAATTTAATTAGAAATCGATTTGAATCAAAATAATTAGATCGAACTGATTAATTAAGCACAAATACTTAGCTATAGTCAAATTGATTAAGGCAAGCATATATAAAGAGCTAATTACACTTACACTCACCATTTGTGAGCTCAAAAATTCTGGATATACACTCTAGAGAGAGAGAGGGCCGGTTCTAGTGAGAGCGGAAGAGGACAAATTGTAAAATTGTATCAAACCTTGAGGATTTTGAAGGCTAGGCTCAAGAACTAGCTAGAAATGAGGAGATTGGAGCTCCTAGGTGAGTAATTGAACTCAACTTCATGAATTTAAATTCATAATTGAGTGAATTCAAGCAAAATATGTAATCAAGAGCAAGAATTGAGTTGATTATGATGAATTTGGAGTCAATATGACCATGCATGTAGAGAATTGCCATGAAATTGCTTAATCAAGCATATAACAAGTTAAATATGAGAAATTGAGTGCTAAATCATACATGCAAGCATGATTTTGTTAAGCTCCATGAGTATGAACATCATTTGTACCATTTGAAATGGAATTTGAGTCAATAAATTACATGCATGCATAATTCATAAAGATATGTAAATTGATTTCACGAGCTTGATTTCATGAGCTTTGAAGAATTTGAAATGGTTTTGGAAATTTGGGAGATGAACCATGATTTTTGGTCAATTGAATTCGAATTACCCATGTTTTCATGCTAGGCAATGTTTTCCCATGGTTTGGTATCAAATTGCAAGTTTTGGAGCCTTTGGGGTTGAGTTTGAGCTTCAAACAGAGTTCTGGAAAACCCAGAATTCGACATGTCCGCTCGAGCGTGGAAATTGAGCTCTCAGAAGTTTTACAAAATCTTACAAATCGCTCGAGCGATGACCCTTTTTATTTAGTCTTCGGCTCGAGCGGCCGTCAAAAACACAAAAATGATTTGTCCCCCTAATTTTCTTCCCCCTAATCCCCCTAATTTCCATTTTTGAAAAATTGTTTTTTTTTTTTTTTTTTTTTTTTTTTTTTTTTTTCTGTTTTCTTTTTTTCTTTTTTTTTTTTACTTAATGGGGAAATTCGGGGGATTCGGGGGCTGTGGATTCGAGCCCCCAATCAATTCCGTTTGCAGACATTCAACACGACATCAGGTTTTGACCGCCCGTTTGCTTTTTCTCATCATTGAATAAGGTAAGGAAAAAATTTATTTTAGAAATGTTTCTAAAAAATTTTCATCATTTGATTAGTGTGTGATACTTTATTATATTGATTAATGTGTGATATTTTATTATATTTGTAAGAATAATACTAGAGATCATAAAAAAAAAAAAATAAAAATCATCAAATGTTGTATGAAATTTTTTTATCATTTAATTAGTGTGTGGTGCTTTATTATATCAGAAATGATAGAGACTCCTTTTTCCTTGAACCCCACAACCCCCACAGGCACATGTCAGTGAGTGGAAAAAAAAAAAAAAAAAAAAAGGCAAAAAATTGACCAATCCCAATACATTGGGGGTGGTGCGGTCAAGAAAAAAAATGTCTCAACCTTTTTCCTTATCTACCCTTGGATTATAAATACAATAAAGGGAAAAGGTTGAGACACACCACCCCCAATGTATTGGGATTGACCAACTTTTTTATTTTTATTTTTATTTTGTTTTTTGTTTTTTGTTTTTTTTTTTTTGTTTTTTTTTTTTTTCCCTCCTATCACTCATCACTAATATGTGTCTGTAGCGATTGTGAAGGACAAGAAAAAAAGGAGTCCGGATCCTCTCCAGCCAAGGGATCCCTCCAGTCCTCCGGTCAAGGGCCACGATTTGGCCATGTGGCCCATTTGAAGATCTACGGCTCAGATTAAAAAAAAAAAAATTTCGTTTTTTCTGAAATGGAAGAAGAACAGAGGATGAAGATCTGATCTGTTCAAGTCTGTTTGGAAGAAGAAACAGAAGAAATGAAGAGAAGAGAGTGAGAGTGAGAGGAATTTTTATTTTGTATTGGTGAGATTTTCCAACTATCATTTAACAGATTTTCCAAAATTCCTTTTGGATTCATCAAGATGATGATGAAATTTCACTTTTCCAGATCAACATTTAGATGATGAAGAAACATTTTCCAGATCAACATCTTCATTATCAAGAACATCTTTGCCATCTAAACATTTTCATTTTTCCAGATCAACATTAAACATCTTCATCGCCATTTTCCAGATCAACATCTTCATCGCCATTTTCCAGATCAACATCTTCATCATCAAGAACATCTTCGCCATCTAAACATTTTCACTTTTCCAGATCAACATTAAACATCTTCATCGCCATCTAAATGTTTAAATGAACTGAAGAAAAGTGAAATTTCATCTAAACATTTCATTTAAACATCTAAACATTTTCATTTAAATGATGATGAAATTTCACTTTTCCAGATCAACATTAAAAAAAATTTCACTTTTCACGTTTAGATGATGAAGATGTTTTTTCGCGTTGTTCTTGATGATGTTCCAGAGCAACCCAGATTAAACATCATCATCATCTTCATCATCTTCAACATCTTCATCATCTTCAACAGCAACCGACCGCCCCCTTCTCTCTTCCTCCTCAAAAATCCAGATCTGGAAAGGGGCCATCACCGACCGCCCCCTTCTCTCTTCCTCTTCTCTCCTCTCTCGCCTCCTCTCTTCCTCTTCTTTTCTTCTCGCTGAAGCTCCGACGCACAGTCCCAAAACAACCCAACATTTCAGAATACTCAATTTTAATTTTTAACTTTTAATTTTTTACAAAACCCAAATTACAGATTTCTGTGTTCAAAAATTCAAGGAAGAAGAAGAAAAAAACGCAAAATTCCTCTGGGTTCAGAAATTCAAAGATTTTTTGAAGATTTCTGTGTTCAAAAATTCAAGGAAGAAGAAGAAAAAAACGCAGAATGAAAACGTTTTCAAGGAAGAAGAAGTTTTTGGTGAAAAACGAATTTTTTTTTTTTAAATCTGAGCCGTTGATCTTCAAATGGGCCACGTGGCCAAATCGTGGCCCTTGACCGGAGGACCGGAGAGATCCCTTGGCTGGAGAGGATCCGGACTCGAAAAAAAGGGATCTCTATCATTTCTGGGGTGGACAATCTTTCAAGATCATTTTCATTATATTTTTTTTTGATGATTCTAGCATTACTCTTACAGAAAGAATAATATTGGGTATCATGAAGAAATATCATGAAATGTTTCATGAAAATTTTTTATCCTTTGGTCAGTGTGGTATTTTATTATATTTGCAATCCAATAGTGAAGAATCTTTCAAGATCATCTTCATGATATTTTTTCCATGATTCTAGCATTACTCTTACAAAAAGAATAATAAGATCACTAAAAAAAAAAACATAAAATGTTTCATGAAAATTTTATATTTGATTAGTGTGGTGTTTTATTATATTTGTAATCTAAGGATAAAAAATCTTTCATGATCATCTTCATGATATTTTTCTTATGATCCTAGCATTACTTTTACAAGAAAGAATAATATTAAGAATCATGAAATGTTTTATGAAAATTTTTTATCCTTTGATTAGTGTGTGGTGTTTTACTACATTTATAATCAAAGAGTAGAGAATCTTTCATGATCATTTTCTATGATAATTTTTTTTATAATTCCTAACATTCCTCTTACAGTATAGAAAACTTTGATACATTTAACTCATAAATTTTTACATCAAATTGATATTTATTTTTTTTATCCTAACTAATTGGTTATTTTCCCAATAAAGAATGCAAAAACTATTCCGCCATCATAATTCTTTGAAATAGAGAAATTAACACCCAAAAAGATTAAGAAAAACAACCCATTCAACCTAGGTAACACATTGTATAGGAGAAGGGATGACATCAGATAACAAGCAGAGTTTGTAGTCTACATAAAATTCAGTGTGTAGGATAAGATTAATTACATCACATGCCTTCCCATCCTACAACTGCTGGTGAGCATTGTTTTGGTTTCATTTGGTTTAGGTGTAAACCAAAGACCAAACAACTATTTGAAACACGCTTCCAGGTGTAGAATTTTAACAACTTATCTTAACAATTGTTAATAGCATTTAAAAGAATACATCATTCATCAAAGTTCATAAAATAATTCAAACTTTTCATTTTTCATATTAGAGCATCTCTAACCCTGACTACCATTTTTATCTAATTTGATTACATATTGGAGTAAAAGATTTGATTTGACATGTATTACTCTTTCATCAAATTTTCATAAAAATCATTTTAAAATTCCCTTCTCAACACAGATTTTTCTGTTCATCAAATTTGATAAATAAAATTCATCTTCAATGCTATATCTTTTTAAATTTTCATCAAATTTGGACTTAATAAAATCTCAATTCAATGAAAAATTCTCTTAATTTATAAACATTTGATGAAAAGATTGGAGATGCTTTTTTAACACTATTTCATCAAATTTTAAATTTAATGAAGAAAAAAAATAAGCATGGGAGATGCTCTTAGAGCATTTCCAAAATGTGTTCCAACCATTTTGTCAAATATGGGCAATTTTTCACCAAATCAAAGATGAACCAAACTATTCACCAAATTGTCAACAATTATATTTTTACTAAAATTTGATGAAATTTTAAAAAGAGCAAAGATTGAAGATATTTTCTTTCATAAAAAATGATTAAAACATGATTTTAGGATATATTTAGAAATTTTCAAGAAAAAACAAATTAGAGTATTCCACATCAAATCAAGCTTTTAACCAAATTTTATTCCCACAAATTTGATGAAAAAGAAGGAGCTAAGAACACTACTATTCTTGAGCCCACATGAAAACCAGAAGTAATTAAAAGACGAATAAAACAAGAAAATAAAAAGCACTCCAACATAAGACCACCCAATTACCCATTTGAACACAAACATCAAACACCCAATATAGCATCAACCAAAAAAAAAAATCAAGATTTAATAAGAGAAATCAAACAACTACCAAAAATATATATACATACATATATATATATATATATATTGAATTCAAGTAGTGGCATCAGACAATAAGCGGAGTTGTAATCAACACGATTAATCAGTGTGTAGGATAAGACAACAATCATCAATTGCCATTTTTTTTCAAACGAATTATGACTATATGATTCTACTGAGTAAATAAATGCTTAGAAAACAAGCAAATACACAAACAATCATTTAAATAAATAAAAAAAAGAAGGGAGATTTGAATATCGGTAGGTCCATTTGACGCCAAGGCAATAAAAGAAAGATATGCAATGGGCTGGTAAGCCAACCTTCTCACTTTCTGCATCTGTTTATATCTCCTTGTGCATTCTAAACCGCTCTTGTGTTCTCGACTTTAGTGGGTCGTGGGAGAGGCACTTACCATTAGTGGAGTTTGCCTACAACAACAGTTTTCAGTCTAGTATTGGTATGGCACCATTTGAGGCCTTGTACGGCCGACCGTGTAGGTCTCCACTAAACCCTTTTTACATTTATAAACCTTGTATATAAATGTACAAATACATACAAATAAATACATCCCTTTTAAGAGCGGTTTAGAGGGGTAAAAATGATACATTTTGATAGTTGAATTGAAAGGGTTAAAATGTATGAGTTTATAGATGAATGGGTTAAAGTGATATTTGTTAACGGTTTAGTCTCAATGGGAGGTTATCGGTTCAACTCTTTCTAAGGGAGAATTGAATTAGGAAGCAAGCACTTAATGCTTTGCAAAGGAGGAGGCTAACTTTCATAAATGCTAATTTAATTTAACAACTAATAATTGATTTTTGCCAATAAAAAAGAAGAAGTTAAGGGATAGTCCGTATAATTAACCCTAAAAAATATGGTTTTAAGGATGTTTTATGTTTAGTAAGGTGCAGCATTCACCATTTGAAGAGTGTACTTTGTTTTAGGATTTATTTTCAAAAGGATTGTTGAATCAAAGTTTTTATTTATTTTTAACTAGATTGTTGAATCGAAGTATGAAAGGGAGGGACTGTTGAATCAAAGTTTGAAATGGATGAAGAAATTGAACTTGTAGACTTGCCTTATTGTCAAAGCCCACTTCTATGGTGTTAGATCATCAATAGAAGTTGAGTGCTTACATTTTTCTGTACATTTTTGGAAGACAATATTTACAGCAGCATTTCAAGATACATGTAATGTTAACCCCAAATCGCTTGTGTATGGATGTAAATGAATGTATATGCTGTGATTAAACTGTGTTTTTCTTTTGTAAGTTTGTGTTATATGAACGAAAAGTATTATGTGAACAAGAAGGTATGTGTCATTTTGAGCTAATTAGGGTTCTTTTTGTTTTTAAAATGTATGTAAAATAGAATTTCAAGACTAATATAAGGTTTTTTTTAAAAAAAAAATAAAAATAAATTCAAGATAGTGTCTTTTTTGTTACTATTTGAGTTAATCTAGCTATATATATATATATAAAATAGCTTTTATAAATTAAATTAAAATCAAATATTCTTATGAATAATTTTATTCAATAGAGATTAGTTCCATTAAATTTAATTTATGATTTTTTTTTTTAAAAAAAATGCATACACCTTGATATTTTTAGTTAATGGTAAACTTTTTTAACATGACACGGACAAAAAATGGCACGACACAATAATATGAAGTTAGTTTTGAGATAACTCTGAGAAAATGAAATGACACGCGACGCCTATCCTTATATATGACTAACGAATTATTAATAAAAAAATGACTAATAGTTATTGTAACAACCCTCACTTTGATTTAGTCATACTTGTATACCTTCATGTGTGATTTTATCTTGTTACGTGGTGCCTGCAAATTTTGTCATGTCTTGTTTTGTTTAAGACTTGTCTTGTTTTGTTTAAGTATTGCTCGCATGATTTTGTTCCTTGCTTGGTGTGTAGCCGAGGTCATCTTGAACCTAGTTCTCCGCTAAACCTTTGTACTTAGAACCATTTTGGAACCATTTGGTTGACCTCCATCTTCACCCCGGCATGATAGCCGAGATGTCGCTATCTAGGCCGAGGTGTTCAGAACCAAGGCCGAAGAGTATATTATTTAGGCCGAGATGTTTTGCATTTAGTGATCTTCGTTCCTGGGCAGGTACGGCCTAGACCGAGGTGTGGCACATCCAGGCCAAGGTGTGGCACAGCTTAGTCAAGTGTCGTTCTCCCTAGCCGATGTCTTTGTTACCCTATTGCCGAAGATTTGACTTTAGCCGATATCATTACTTGCCAATGTGTCTTGCCATCTAGCTTGTTGAATACGCTTTGTCAGAGACTTGTCTTATCAATCAGTCACCCTTTTGAGTTGAACCAACCCGGTAATGCCACGTGTCCGAGCTGAATGTTAAGACAGCCGGCAGACCTAGAAACAAATCATTTTGTCTCAAATCTTTGCCTTTAGAGAGAGAAGCTCTAGAGGAAGAAGGTAGAGTTCTAGAGAGAGAAGTGATTTTCGAGCTTGATCTTTGGAGTTTGAACCATTAGATTCGAGTTTTGAGGTTTGAATCTTAATCTACTCTGGTTATTCTTATTGATTATCAAGCTGCATTGCATGATCGAATCTGTTTTGCATGCCATGCATTGATTTGAAGTTGGTTTTGGAAGAGAAAAATAGTATTCATGTGTTCTTGAAGGAAAGTCTCGTTTTGATCCGAAAGTTTGGAACAAGAGCCATGTTTTTGTGTTTGTTCTTGCATGATCTTCTTGTATGGGTACCCAGGTCCATGTTTGGAACTCTTAGCATGGAATCTCAAATTTCTTTTGTATAAACAAGTTGTGATTTAAGCATGCATGTTCTTGATGTTCTTGGTTCTTCATGTTCTTCAAAAGGAAACTTAGGCTTTCCTGACTTCGCTTTTGAAGGTGGCCATCGGGACCACACCTCGGCAAGGAGGTGTGGGACCTCGGCAAAGACCTGGTTGGTACCCAGTGTGTTTTCATGAGATGAAAAACAGTGTTTTAACTCCCAGCAAGTTCTGCTTTGTTATTGGCATAGATTTGGTGTGAATGCCGAGATCATTTGCATACATGTAAAGCTCGTTTTGAGAGTGTATTTGCCATGTGATTGTAGGTCCTTGATCTTTGCTTCGAGCCTACACCCGAGAAGAACTATGTGGGTGGTATTTTTAATAAAGCTATGTTATAAAGTTTTGATAAATCTTGCTTTGCTTCGTTTTGATGAAAGTATTTGATAAGCATGAATGATTAGCCTTATTTTGATGTATCGAGTATAAGCTTTGTTTGATGTCACCTTTGGAAAGTCCCTTGTGCTGGAGGACTCTAAACTTTCGCAGCACTAAGTATAAAAAGTCCCTTGTGCTGGAGGACTCTAAACTTTCGCAGCACTAAGTAATAAAAAGTCCCTTGTACTGGAGGACTCTAAACTTGTGCAGTACCCTCGTGATAAAAGGATACGGTCCTTTCTTGGAAAGACTATCGTGTTAAAGCGGGCTACGGGCCTAAGTAACACAAGACCATCGTGTTAAAAAGAGCTACGGGCTTAAGTAACACAAGTCCCTTGTGCTGGAGGACTATAAACTTTCGCAGTACCCTTGACTAATCGATTACGGATCGTGCAGTCTTTGTTTTGCCACTGACGGTTTACCGCGTGGATTTGTTTGTTCGGAAAGCTTGATTTGTGTTTTGCCGATGCCAGTAAGCATCCCTTGAGACTTGTAAGACTTGATAGATGAATACGGTTCATCTCTTGATTTGATAAAGTTTTAATGTGTTTTGCTCTGAAAGGATCTCGGCTAATATTCGTATGGTTTTGGCATGTTTTGTTTTGAAAAGACTTCGGCTATATTCATGCAAAAACCTTTATTACTAGTACCATTCACTGAGTATCCAAACTCACCCTCTATATATATATATATATGTAGGTGATGAGCAGGACGGCGGCGACGCCTAGATATGTTTTGCAAGCTTGTTTTGGATTCTTGTCATGTCGGCTTGACTTATGTTTATGTCGGCAATGCTGTGTTTACGTCGGCAAATCTTGAAAATCATGCTTCTTGGCTTGTACTCATTGTATTTTGTGTATGTCTGCTTGAGAAGCCTTTTGATCAAGATGTATCATGTATTTTGTTACCTGTAACCGAATGTAGAACCGCATTATGTATGCCATATCATTTGATCTATGCACGGCTCTTATGGACCACTTGTACCTTAAGTTATTGCTTCTGCATTTATAAGCCCCTATGTGTACTCGGTTGTGTGTGAATTTTTGAAAGAGGCCTTGGGTAATCTCGGATTACTGGCCATCATGGCACCATCCTACTAGGGGCGGGTTGGGGTCGTGACAGAATGGTATCAGAGCACAAGTTCCTTAGTATACGTCATTCACACACTTTGAGTCCTAAAGAGCATAGGATCTTCCCTTAGAAAGATGTTAGGACTGCATCATAGTGCTTGCTATTTGAACAAGGTGTACACTGTCTTGACATGCCTATTTGTTACTTGCCTATGTGGTTATTTGCTCATTTTGTTTTAAAGTCACACTTTGCATACTCATAGCATCATGAGAAGAGGTAGACCTCCACTTGGCCGAGATCGATCTGAAGACAGATTAGACAGGCTGGAAAGATTAGTTGAAGGTTTGGCCCGCGAGTTGAGGCAAACAAGACAGCAGTATGCTAGTGCTACTTCAACTCAGGCCGAGCAGACCAACGGCCGAAATGCAGTTCCGCCTCCACCTCCTCCAATGCCGCAAGTTCCCCCGCAGCCAGCCTTGTATGGGGACGGCACGATCGCCTTGATTAGGGAGTTTAAGAAGATGAAACCGCCAAGATTCTCTGGAGGTATAGAGCCGATGAAGGCTGAGGCGTGGGTTTTGGAAATGGAAAAGTTGTTCGAGATCTTCCCCAGCACTGACACTCAGAAGGTAACATTGGCAACATTCACATTAGATGATGACGCTCGCAGATGGTGGGTGATGGTTCGAGAAAGCAATCCAGACTTGACCTGGACCCGATTTTTGGAGCTGTTCTACAACAAACACTTTCCCCTAAGTGTTCGAAACCGCAAGGCTACCGAGTTTCAGACTTTGACGCAGGGCAACCGAACAGTGGCAGAATACGACCTCGCTTTTACTGAATTGGCGAGGTTTGCACCACACATGGTCAACGATGAATATATGAAGGCTAGGAAGTTTGAGAGTGGGCTTCGCGGACCGATACAAGACCGGGTTAACCTGCACAATATGCCGACTTACGCCGAAGTGTTGGACAAAGCCATTCAGGCCGAGGCTAACTTGAACAGATACCAAAGTTCGGAAGAGAATCAGAGAAAGAGGCAGAACTATGACAGTCGCCGAGCACAGTTTGGCACCAAGAAGAAAGTGAACGCCGGCAGTTCAAGCAACCTAAGGCAGGAAGGTGGTACTAAGCCGACATGTTCCAGTTGTGGGAAACCACATTTCGGGGTCTGTCGTCGGACGTTTGGAGCTTGTTATGAATGTGGTGAAATGGGTCATTATGTGAGAGACTGCCCTAAGACAAAGGCTGATGACAGCAAGAAAGGTGAGAATACCTCGGGTTCCGTTCAGAAGAGTAATGCTGGGAAAGGACAGATGAGGCAGGGCAGAGTGTTCGCACTAGTGCCAGGGGACAGTCAGAATGCTGAGATAGTAGTGTCAGGTATACTCCCAATTTGCTCTCAAGATGCTTATGTATTGATTGATTCGGGTTCTACGCATTCGTTTGTGTCTGCTAAGTTTGCGGGGAAGCTTGATAGGAAACTAGAACCCCTTGACTATGTGCTATCTGTGTCTACTCCATCTGGGAGATCCATGATTGTTGCATCCATTTATAGAGCATGTATCATTGTGATTGAGAATGTTGAATTGTTAGTTGATTTAATGCCATTGGACATAGCTTATTTTGATGTTATACTGGGAATGGATTGGTTAGTAGCGAATCATGCATCTATTAATTGTGTTTCGAAGAGTGTCGCACTGAAACCCCCAAACCAAGTTGAGGTTATTTTCCAGGGTAAAGGGGTAGTGTCCCCACCATACCTGATTTCGTCCATTAAGGCCTATAAACTAATTCAGAAAGGGTGTCGAGGCTACTTGTGTAGTATACTGAGCGATCAGAATGGAAATGTTAATTTAGCCGACATTCCAGTTGTTAATGAGTTCTCCGACGTCTTTCCGAACGAATTGCCTGGCCACCTAGTCGATCGAGAAATAGAGTTTACCGTCGATATCATGTCGGGAACACAGCCGATTTCCAAAACACCCTATAGAATGGCCCCAGCTGAACTTAGGGAATTGAAACTGTAATTACAAGAATTGTTGGATAAGGGATTTATTAGGCCGAGCACTTCACCATGGGGAGCACCCGTTTTATTTGTTAAGAAAAAGGATGGCACACTCCGTCTTTGCATTGATTACAGAGAACTTAATAAGGTCACCATTAAGAACAAGTACCCATTACCTAGGATTGATGATTTGCTTGATCAATTACAAGGGGCGCGAGTCTTTTCTAAGATTGACCTTAGGTCGGGTTACCATCAGCTTAAAGTTAAAGCCGAGGATGTTGAAAAGACGGCCTTCCGGACAAGATATGGCCACTACGAATTTTTAGTAATGCCTTTTGGGGTGACCAATGCCCCTGCTGCATTTATGGATTTAATGAACAGAGTCTTCAAGCCATATTTAGATGAGTTTGTAGTTGTCTTCATTGATGATATATTGATCTATTCCAAGAATAAAGCTGAACATGAAAATCATTTGAGACTTGCCTTACAGATTTTGAGAGACCGGAAACTGTATGCTAAGTTTAACAAGTGTGAGTTTTGGCTTTCTACTATCTCCTTCTTGGGTCATGTGATTAATGAAGAGGGCATCTCGGTTGACCCTAGTAAAATTGAAGCCGTAGTGAATTGGCCGAGGCCGACTAATGTGTCCGAGGTTCGTAGTTTTCTGGGTTTGGCAGGTTATTACAGAAAGTTTGTGAAGGATTTCTCAAGGATTGCAATTCCATTGACGCAATTGACTAAGAAGGGAGCACCGTATGAATGGACTGAAGATCGGGAGTCAGCTTTCCAGGAACTGAAGGCGAGGTTAGTTACAGCACCAGTACTTGTACTTCCATCAGGTAATGAAGAGTTTCATATCTATAGTGATGCATCGCATAAGGGTTTGGGTTGTGTATTAATGCAAGGGGGTAAAGTCATAGCATATGCATCTTGTCAGTTGAAGCCACATGAAAAGAACTATCCTACCCATGATTTGGAACTAGCAGCCATTGTATTTGCTTTAAAGATCTGGCGACACTACTTGTACAGAGCTTCTTGTCAAGTTTTTACAGATCATAAGAGTTTAAAGTACCTGTTCACTCAAAAAGAATTGAATTTGAGGCAGAGAAGATGGCTTGAGTTGTTGAAAGGACTATGACATGCAAATTCAGTATCACCCGGGTAAAGCTAACAGCGTAGCCGACGCTTTGAGCAGAAAAATAGCAGGAAATTTGGCATGTCTAACCATGATTTCAGTAGAACCAACTATTGTCGAGGAAGTAAAGACAAGACAAATGGAGGATGAATTCTTCAGAAAGGTAGCCGATAAGATTATTACAAAGCCGAGATCGGGGTACACCATTGAAAACCAAGTGCTTAAGTTTGAAGGGAGACTGTGTGTGGCCGACGTCCCAGAGTTAAAGAGGAGAATTTTGCAGGAAGCTCATGGTTCCAAGTTTGCTGTTCATCCAAGAAATACCAAAATGTATCAAGATGTGAAACAGACTTTCTGGTGGCCAAATATGAAAAGAGAGATAGCCGAGTTCGTGTCCCAGTGCTTGTATTATCAACAAGTGAAAGCAGAACATCAGAGACCAGCAGGACTTCTTCAACCTTTGCCGATTCCTGAGTGGAAATGGGAACACATCTCCATGGATTTTGTGATTGGTTTGCCGTGGACACAGAAAGGTATGGATTCGATTTGGGTTATCGTTGATAGACTAACCAAGTCAGCACACTTTTTGCCTGTTAAGACTACCTTCAACGCCGATCAACTTGCCTTGCTATATGTGAATGAGATTGTTAGACTTCATGGAGTACCGATGTCAATTGTGTCGGACCGAGATCCGAAGTTTGTTTCCAGATTTTGGTAGAGTCTACAGAGGGCTTTCGGAGCCGAGTTGAGATTTAGTACAGCTTTTCATCCCCAGACGGATGGGCAAACAGAGAGAACAATTCAGACACTTGAAGATATGCTTAGACTTTGTGTATTGGACTTCTAAGGAAGTTGGGGAGTGCATTTGCCCTTAGTAGAATTCACTTACAACAACAGTTATCAAGCTAGCATTGGCATGGCGCCGTATGAAGCTTTGTACGGAAGAAAGTGCAGGTCGCCGATATGTTGGACTGAAGTTGGAGATAAAGCTCTGCTTGGTCCCGAGTTGATTCAAGTAACAACAGAGAAGATTAAACTTATTCAACAGAGGATTAAAACTGCTCAGAGCCGACAAAAGAGCTACGTCGACCAGAGAAGGAATGAGTTAGAATTCAAAGTTGGGGATCATGTATTCCTGAAAGTTTCGCCGATGAAAGGAGTTTCCAGATTTGGGAAGAAAGGTAAGTTAGCGCCCCGTTATATTGGGCCGTTTGAAATTCTTGACAAGGTTAACTCCGTTGCCTACAGACTTGCCTTGCCACCAGACTTAAGCCAAGTCCATAATGTGTTTCATGTTTCAATGTTGAGAAAATATATTCGGGATCCCCTGCATATGATTGACTATTCTAGGATTGAAGTTAATGAGAATTTGGGCTACGAAGAGAAGCTGATGTCTATTATTGATAGACAAGTTAGGCAGTTGAGAAACAAGTCGATGCCAATGGTAAAGATTGACTGGAAAGAGCATTACGGCAAGGATGCCACCTGGGAAATGGAAGGGGAAATGAGAATTCGCCATCCATAATTGTTCTTGGAAAAAGGTAACTTAAGTTTGGGGACCAAACTTCTTTAAGGGGGTAGGATGTAACAACCCTCACTTTGATTTAGTCATACTTGCATACCTTCATGTGTGATTTTATCTTGTTACGTGGTGCTTGCTGTAACGGCGCCCACGTGGGACCTCGCGGGTTACAGTTCGGACTCAATTTGTCATGGTTCTACATCTGAACCAAAGAGTCCAAATCCGGCAAATCGTTTGAGAAAACAGATTTTGAAAAGAAGTGCCAAACATGGACTGCTTTTCCAGATACAGAGTCGCCACCTAAATATTTTTTAAAATGGGAAATTTAGAAAACCCTGACTCGGTGCCGAAGGCCACGTGTCCGTCATCACCAAAGTTGCCTTGGCTCGGGAGCTTGGGTACGATCGGGGAAGGTCAGCTATGAGCACCCCCTTTCGCTCGGTCTGAAGACCGGCCTCTACTAACTGTGATATCCGATTTTGAAAACATTACGTGTTCTTATTCCAATTATTAGCCTAGAATTACTATGTTATGCGCACAGCAAACAAGTATAGACTAGATTGCCTAATTTGGAAACAAGCATTGCATATCTGTTCGTTTTGAAAGTGTTTCGGAATTTGCTACTCGCAAGTAGGCTAAAACACGGATTTCAACGAGTTTTTCCAACTCAAGCAATCCAACCTCCACCCACAGGCATTCAAACAGTTTATCTCATATAAGCATTTAGCCACATGGTAAGCCTACTGTCATGTTAACATTCACACGCATGTGATATGCTAAAGCATAAATACTTACATCGTACTCCGTGCCAAAACAATAAACCAGTTAGCAAACATGCATGTCCTAGTTCATGTTAAGTGACTAATGCATCGCATACAGAATGTGATTAGGATAGGCTTGGCTAAGCCTAAAATGGCATGTGAAATGCAATCATTCGGTGCACGTATTCAAGTTAGATTTGAAGATACAATGCAGTTTGTATGATGTACCGAGCCTGGTGCATGTAAGACAAATGTATGTATGCACACATGCATAGCATAAGGTATGCTAAGATAAACGTGCCCTAATCTACCATCGTAAGCAGGTAAATAAAAGGGAAGAAAGAAGTGGGGGTTGGAAGACATACACACCACTCACACACACTTATTACAGATTTGCCCTCACCCGGAGGGACCAAAAGAATATACAAATTAATTAACTACGCAAGCTAATTAAATATTACAGATCAATTAAATTAACAAATTAATTAATCTAATTAAAACAGTAAAGCCCTCGGGAAGCGGTTCAGATGCGACGCATGCTCGGGATTTGCTCGGAATCGCGCTGCCATGAATAGTCTGCCTCTGTTTTCCCTGCTTTGCTCCTCTGAAAACTGCCAAAGTCTCAGAAATGCCTCTCAGGATACTGGGGGATCCCACCGGCTAAGTAGAATGACCACCGGCACTAGGATGTGGCCATCGGCACAAAATGAATCCATCGGCTGAGGACTAACTGTCGGCCGGCACAAAATGTTGCCGGTCGGCAAAGAATGCCTGCAGAACCTGCAACTCACAGCAGCAGAGGGCAAAACTTGCATGGCAATACAATTCAAACAATGTATGCACCAACCATGCCCCCTTATCATGTTTGCGACTCAAAGGGATATGTGCCTCGATTCTCGGGCCACCAATCGTGCATTTTCATGCATGATGGCCTAAAGAACCAAGTGTGCACTTCAATTTCAAATGAAATGCAAACCAAACAAATAAAGGGGCCCAATTCCCATCACCAAATCAAGGGACAAGGCATGCATGTCTATGTGTGCAATCCTAAGCATGTCAACTAGTATGCAACATGGGATGCAAACAAGAATGCTAGTATGCAAACACACATACAAGCCAAGCATGCAAACCAAGCAAAGGGGTGGACTTAAACATGACTTAGGCAACTCCAAATAGGCCCAAAATCAGTAGCCAAAATGGCCAAATATGGAGGCTAAACACACACACACACACACATACGTGCACATATAATGGTCCAAATCTTAAGCATTAAACTAGCAACTTTCAAGCACACTTGAAAGGGGATATCATGGACAACTAGCATGCAATATAAGCTCTAAAAATCATGCTAGAATGTGGTGCCAAACCAACTCAGATGAAGCAAACATAAGCATGCAAGTATGGCCCAAGTACTTGAGGCAAGTCATGAAGCTTTGAAGCACATTTAGCATAACAAACATGGCATGCATTGAACAACTAAAAAAAACAGATTTTAGCATGTTAAAACAAGGCCAAAGGACTACTTAGATGGCATCTAAGTGGCTCAAATTCAAAGGCATGTACCATGGTCAAAACATAGGGCATACAACACATTCTCTCAAAGTAACAAAGAGGCAACTAAGGCAAGCATATGAGCATGCTAAAGGGACTGAAATTACATGTTGGATGGTTCCAAACCACCAAAGTGATGCAAGCAACACATGCTACACATTCACACACTTGAAGCATACAAGCCCGACAAGCCACAAATGCAAAGGAGCTATACTAAGCATGCCAAAATCAATCCAAACAACTATGGACAGACCTAAAGCATGGAAAAATAAGCACAAAACATTTACAAGGCTAAGCCTAAAACATGCTCGAACAAAGGCTAACAACCTAAGGCATATTAAGGCAATTACAAGGCATTACATGGTAGGTATGCTAAGCATGCATGGTGTACCAAAATCAACACACAACATGATTATATTATGGTATAATAAGCATGAAATGCAGCCTAGACATGATCAACACACACTCTAACATAGGCCCCCTCAAGAGGCCAAAAAAGGTCCCTTTCAAGGACAACAAGGAGAGGGGGTGGCCCTCCCCTTTTGGAGACTTCAAGGCACCATCTCCACCACTGAAATCCCTCAAGATTTTAGTGGTGAAGAGGCCCAAACACCAAAGTCTCAAAACTTGCACAAAATGGCACAAAACAAGGGCCTTACAAGGCCTAAGAGGGGTCAAACTTCCCCAAAGCACAAAACACTCTTAATAAACTATCAAGAGGGCCTAAAAACAGAACTTTTTTATGTTATACACTAAACACAAAAACAGCTCTAAGATAGGTAGAAATAGGATGCAAAAATGGGGAATAAAAGGGAAGTTTCTTACCCTTGAAGACCACCTTCACAAATGATGCTCCAACAGCCCTTCTTGGCTTGAATCCACCTCTAAAACACTCAAACAAGCCTCCAAGGGTCTCAAGTCCAAGAGATGGTGTGTTAGTGTGTGTGTGTGAGCAAAAATGGCACAAAACACACACTTATAGAGATAGAAAATATATCTAACCCTAACCCTAGAACTCAAGCTTCACCAAAGCTGTCTAAAATGTCTCAAAAGTGTCTAGCCCTAATGCCAAGGGAGGAGGGCTCCTCTTATAGGCAACCAATCTTGTAAAGCTTGTCAAGAAAGCTAACAAGAAGAGCATCCCTCCATACACGTGTATGGAGGGGAACAAAATGCCAAACAGCTGTCCCAAAATATCTGAAAAAGCAAATGAACAGTAGTCGGCTGGCCAAAAATGTCATTTTGACAAAAATGACTGTCGACTGGCAACAAAGAGTGCCGACCGGCAATATATATTGCCGGTGGCAACAAAAACCAGCCGGTGGCCTCTAGCTAGTGCCGGTGGTGTGTGGGGATGCCTCAAAAGGCATTCCCTGCCCTTCCAAGGCAAAACACAAGTGTTTGGTGCAAAACTAGACACAAAACAGTCGAGTTCAGAGATCCTGAGACAAGGCGCGTAGCCGAGAACTCCGGGAACTCCAAACAAACACAAACATGGATAATCACCGAGTGTTCAAACGGTGACGTCCAAGTCTTGAGGACGGTCAAAAATGGGGTGTCTGCACCTGCAAATTTTGTCTTGTCTTGTTTTGTTTAAGACTTGTCTTGTTTTGTTTAAGTATTGCTCGCATGATTTTGTTCCTTGCTTGGTGTGTAGCCGAGGTCATCTTGAACCTAGTTCTCCGCTAAACCTTTGTACTTAGAACCATTTCGGAACCATTTGGTTGACCTCCATCTTCACCCCGGCACGATAGCCGAGATGTCGCTATCTAGGCCGAGGTGTTCAGAACCAAGGCCAAAGAGTGTATTATTTAGGCCGAGATGTTTTGCATTTAGTGATCTTCGTTCCTGGGCAGGTATGGCCTAGACCGAGGTGTGGCACATCCAGGCCAAGGTGTGGCATAGCTTAGTCAAGTGTCGTCCTCCCTAGCCGATGTCTTTGTTACCCTGTTGCCAAAGATTTGACTTTAGTCGATATCATTACTTGCCGATGTGTCTTGCCATCTGGCTTGTTGAATACGCTTTGTCAGAGACTTGTCTTATTAATCAGTCACCTTATTGAGTTAAACCAACCCGGTAATGCCACGTGTCCGAACTGAATGTTAAGACAGCCGGCAAACCTAGAAACAAATCATTTTGTCTCAAATCCTTGCCTTTAGAGAGAGAAGCTCTAGAGGAAGAAGGTAGAGTTCTAGAGAGAAGTTGATTTTCGAGCTTGATCTTTGGAGTTTGAACCGTTAGATTCGAGTTTTGAGGTCTAAATCTTAATCTACTCTGGTTATTCTTATTGATTGTCAAGCTGCATTGCATGATCGAATCTGTTTTGCATACCATGCATTGATTTGAAGTTGGTTTTGGAAGAGGAAATAATGTTCATGTGTTCTTGAAGAGAAGTCTTGTTTTGATCCGGAAGTTTATGTCAAAAACCATGCTTTCGTGTTAAAGCGGGCTACGGGCCTAAGTAACACAAGACTATCGTGTTAAAGCGGGCTACGGGCCTAAGTAACACAAGTCCTTCATGCTGGAGGACTCTAAACTTTCGCAGCACCTTTGACTAATCGATTACGGATCGTCCAGTCCCTTGTTTTGCCACTGATGGTTTACCGCGTGGATTTGTTTGTTCGGAAAGCTATTGATTCGTGTTTTGCTGATGCCAGTAAGCATCCCTTGGGGCTCGTAAGACTTGTTAGATGAATACGGTTCATCCCTTGAATTGTAAAGTTCTTATGTGTTTTGCTTTGAAAGGTTCTCGGCTAATATTTGTATAGTTTTGGATATGTTTTGTCCTGGAAAGACTTCGGCTATTATTCATGCAAAACTTTTATTACTTGTACCATTCACTGAGTATCCAAGCTCACCCTCTCTATATATATGTAGGTGATGAGCAGGACGGCGGCGACGCCTAGATGTGTTTTGCAAGCTTGGGTTGGATTCTTGTCATGTCGGCTTGACTTATGTTTATGTCAGCAATGCTGTGTTTACGTCGGCAAATCTTGAAAATCATGCTTCTTGGCTTGTACTTGTTGTATTTTGTGTATGTCGGCTTGAGAAGCCTTTTGATCAAGATGTATCATGTATTTTGTTTATCTGTAACCGAATGTAAAACCGTATTATGTATGCCATATCATTTGATCTATGCACGGCTCTTATGGACCACTTGTACCTTAAGTTATTGCTTCTGCATTTGTAAGCCCCTATGTGTACTCGGTTGTGTGTGAATCTTTGAAAGAGGCCTTGGGTAATCTCGGATTACTGGCCATCATGGCACCATCTTACTAGGAGCGGGTTGGGGTCGCGACAGTTATGTAAAATATTAAGCGATGTTAGTGTATTTACACCAAAAGTTTGGGATTAATTGTATTTTTTCAAACATCAAGAGAGGTGAGTGTAATTTATAATAATCTTTTTTTCTTTTGTTTTTATTTTTGTTTTTATAGGGGATATATACAAAAAAAACTTTATAAAATAAACAGTTTAGGTTATCGTGAAATGGCACCTGTGGTAAGCCTTAAAGACGCAAATAAAACCATCCAATCTACATTATGGATTGGAAAAAAATCCATTTCCTAATTGAATACCCTAAAAAAAAAAAAAAGCCATAGTCTGTCTCCAAAATATAGGGGCTGCAAAGTCAATGTTGCTTCAAAAAAAACAAAAAACGAATGTATAATGAGATTACTTATATATAATGATATTTAATATTTTTACTTAAACAACTAATGGGTCAATTGATCCGTTTATTTTTTAGACCACAATTGTGATAATCCTATCCCGTGTTATGTTAATTAATCTTAATTATGACTGTGACTATGTCCTTAACATGATTTTGAATGCTATTTATATGATTATACGTGTTTTTGAATTTCTATCTATTCACCGTAGGAAAATCTGTTTGATTCTCTGCTATAAAAAAATTTAATTGAAGGCCGTGGAGGCGTCAGAAAGCAAAATTGACTGTGTTTTTATGATTAGCAAGATTTTTAGAGCCTACAGAAAAATTTAATTAGAAATCAATTTGGATCAAAATAATTAAATCGAACTGATTAATTAAGCACAAATACTGAGCTATAGTCAAAGTGATTAAGGCAAGCATATATAAAGGGCTAATTACCTTTATACTCACCATTTGTGTCACGATCCCATTCCGCCCCTAGTAGAATGGTGCCATGATAGCCAGTAATCCGAGATTACCGAAGGCCTACTTTCAAAATTCATACACAACAGAGTATAATATATGGGGCTTACATGTGCGGAAGCAATATATGTAAATCTAATTAATCCATAAGAGCTGTGCATAAGTCAAATGAAATAGCATACATCTTTACATAGCTTTACAACTTGAATACAAATATAATGAAGTGCAAAAATACATCCTGACCAAAAGGCTTCTCAAGCCAGCATATACAAAAGAAATTAACTACAAGCCAAGAAGCATAATCTTCAAGATGTTTGCAAAACACGAATCCAAAACACATCGGCAAAACACATCTAGGCGTCACCGCCGTCCTGCTCATCACCTACATATATATAGAGAGAGTGAGCTTGGATACTCAGTGAATGGTATAAGAAATAAAGGGTTTACATGAATAATATTCAAGATCTTTATCAAACGATACATAACATAATTAGTGCAAATCAAGGGATGAACCAAGTCCATCTAGCAAATCTTTCAAGCTTCAAGGGATGCTTACTAGCATCAATATAGTACAAGTGATGACATTTCGAACAAACAAACCCACGCGGTAAACCGTCAGTGGCAAGACAAGGCAAGACAAGGGAGATATATCAAATCAATGGTGCAGTTGCATTATAGTCCCCTGGCACTAAGGACTTGTGCTACAAATGCTTAGAGTCCCCTAGCACGTACGGACTTCCAAATTTGTGCTGCAAATGCTTAGAGTCCTCCAGCACGTAAGGACTTCCAAATTTGTGCTACAAATGCTTATAGTCCCCTAGCATGTACGGACTTCCAAGAATGTCATCAAAACAAGATATAATACTTGATATGCAAAATAGGAATAATCATTCATGCTTACAAATACTTTCCAAAACAAAGCAAAACAAGGCTTTTATCAAAACATCGTAACATAGCTTTATTAAAAATACCACTCATATAGTTCTTCAAATGTCGGGGTCAAGGCAAGTCCAAGTCCTACAAACACATGGCAAAGTCTGTTGAATGCACTTTCAAACAAGTTTCACATGCATACAGATGATCTCGGCATTCTTCAAAACTAAGTCAAATCAAAACAAACACTGGTTCTCATCTCGGGGAAAACATGATGGGCACCAACCAGGTCTAGGCCGAGGTGTGGTCCCGAGGGCCACATTCAAGGAAATGAAGTCGGGAAAATCTGGGTTTCCCTCTGCTGAAGAACATGAAGAAGATGAATGCAAAGATCATAACTTATTATTATAAAACCTGAGATTTCATGCTATGAGTTTGAAAACATGGACCTGGGTACCCATACTTGAAGGTCATATGAAAACAACACAAAAACATGGTTCTTGCTACAAACTCTCGGATCAAAACAAGACTTTTCATCGAAAACATATGAACACTACTTTCTCTTTCTAAAACCAACTTTAAATCAATGCATGGCATGCAGAACAGATTCGATCATGCAATGCAGCTAGATGATCAATAAGAGCATCAAGAGTGGATCAAGATTCTGACCTCAGGATACAAATCAAACGGTTTGAACTCTAGGAATCAAGCTTGGGATCTATCTCTCTCTCTAAAGACTTCTTCTCCTTCTCTTAGAGCTTCTCTCTCCTCAAGAACAAAGATATGATACAAAATGATACATTTCTAGGTTTGCCGGCTGACTTAACACTCGGCTCGGACACGTGGCAATGGTTGGTTGGTTCAGCTCAAAAAGGTGACTGACTGAAAAGACAAGACTATGACAAGGTGTGTTCAACAAGCTAGGCGGCAAGGGTACTGCGGCAAGTAACAATCTCGGCTAATAACGAGGCTTCGGCAAGTAAGGTCTCAATGATCTCGGCTAGGAAGGAGAACACTTGGCCTAGCTGTGCCACATCTCGGCCTAGATGTGCCACACCTTGGCCTAGATGTGCCACACCTCGGTCTAGGTCATACCTGTCCAGGAACAAGATCACTTGGGTTCAAGGGTAACATCTCGGCCTAGATAATACACATCTCGGCCTTGGTGATGAACACCTCGGCCTAGATAATGACATCTCGGCCAATATGTCAGGGTGCGAGTGGAGGTCGACCAAAGGAATCCCAAGATGGTTCTAGGTGTAAGAGTATTAAAGGAGCGACCTAGGCTCAAGATGACCTCGGTTCAAACACACACTAAACAAGGAACATAGCATGCGAGTAACACTTATGCAAGACAAGTCAAGGAATGCAGATGCAACATATCGAGACAAGATCATGTAATACATGCAAGCATGACTAGAGAGGAGTGGGGGTTGTTACATCCTACCCTCCTTAAAGAAGTTTGGTCCCCAAACTTGAGTTACCTTGATCCGAAAACAACTCTGGATGTCGGACTTTCATCTCTTCTTCCATTTCCCATGTGGCATCCCTGCCGTAATGTTCCTTCCATTCGATTTTCACCATTGATATCGATTTGTTCCGTAACCATTTCACTTGCCTATCAATAATCCGTACCGGCTTCTCCTCATAATCCAAATCTTCATTAATCCCAATCCCGAAATGGTCAATCACATGCAGGGGATCCCGAATATACTTCCTCAACATCGAAATATGGAACACATTGTGAACTTGACTTAGTTCTGGTGGTAAAGCAAGTCTGTAGGTAGTCGTGTTAATCTTCTCAAGAATTTCAAATGGCCCGATGCAATGAGGCGCTAACTTGCCTTTCTTCCCAAATCTGGTAACTCCTTTCACCGGCGAAACCTTCAGGAATACATGGTCCCCAACTCCAAATTCCAACTCTCTTTTCCTCTGGTCGGCATAACTCTTCTGCCGACTCTGGGCAGTTCTGATCCTTTGTCGAATGAGCTTAATCTTCTTGGTCGTCACTTGAATAAGTTCGGGGCCGATCAAAACTTTATCTCCTACTTCAGTCCAACATATCGGCGATCTGCACTTCCTTCCATACAAAGTTTCGTACGGCGCCATGCCAATGCTAGCTTGATAACTGTTGTTGTAAGCGAATTCTACTAACGGTA